>OU015490.1:116045712-116198212 GCA_907164885.2 Dolomedes plantarius
AAACTGGGTGGTAATTTGAGCTAATGTTTGGCTTCGCTGGCTACGTACAATACGCCTGAGCCGTCTCTCACCACGCACTGTCAAGGCTAATTGTCCTTTGCAGTTTGCAAATCCTAGCTGTCTCACGATTTCGGAAATTGAATGGCCCATGCGTCGCGCACCTACGATTTGTCCGCGATCGAAGGCATCTAAATCAGGCAGTTTACCCATACTGGCAATTTCAACAACTAATTCAGAACAACCCCAGTATGCGCTATATATGCAGTTACCACAGCGCCCTCACTTGCGCATACATGATGCGCAGCGCTACACAATTTGCATAGACTTTGCTATCCCTAATTCAGTGACACTTCAGTGTATTTCACAAATACCCATGGCTGGCAAATTTTTAAGAATGAAATAAATATATAACATAAACCATTTGCATTAAATTTCTGGTATTTATCCTCTGCTGAGTAACCCGAATCTACAGGAATAATTTTGAATTCAATATATAATTTCAACATTATAAAATTTATCTATATTTTCCATTTAAAGCCAGTTACATACTGCAAGGAAGTAAATTTTTTATGACTATGTCTTGTGTCACTGATATTATGTAATAGGACACGGCTTGAATAGAAGAATTTAAATTGTGCATGAGACATCACGTAAGAATAAAAAATATTTATGAATTTCAATGTTTTAAAACTCTTACGCGAAGAGAAATAAGTACATTTCTAAGCGAACTGCTCCTCTCTTTGAACTAGGATGTGAATTTATCGTCATATAATTAAACTGATTATTATATGACTTTGAGATTGTCGCCATTTCAAAAGGCGTCTCCTGAGAATTATTTAGTAATAAGTATTAAAAAGAACTAAATGCCTTAAAGTTTCTTGAAATAGTTTAAGTCAAATAAATGCAAATGAGTGGATTATTCATATGTAAATCTTAAGAAATTCCTCATTACATAACTAACTCTAGATAATATAATATGAATAACCATTGAAATGCAGAGTTTATTTTTATGCATAAAAGATAGCGGGACTGAAAGGAATTTTCTAAATAATCTTTTCTCTCATGGAAACTACAAAAAATAGTTCATTCATACATAATGTTAAGTTTTAATTAAAAAAAAACGTAAAATTATCCAGACATTTCCCCTTGTATCCAGTAGTTTCTTGAATATCTATTTCCTTTTAATTGATAAAATATATTTATCTTAAGAGAAGAATTTCGAACACTTTTTTTTGTACCACATACTGCATTTTATAATATTGTTGCTCTTATAAAGTTATGGATGTACTGTATGTATGTATCTATAAATGCATCCATGGCTGGCCTCTTCTAGCATTGGCCAAGCCACTTGGCTAAAGCCTGTTGTAATCGAGAATTGACGAATACTTCGGGATTTGGTTGACCATTTTTTGTTTTACCGAAGAAAAATTGTCCCTTTCTGTTTGATTTTCATAAATGATTCAGTTTAAATGATTTTGTCTACTTACAAAAGGGATTATATTTACTTCTAAAGGGATTTTTTTAGTGGTAATAATATGAGTTAGAAGTCATATGATCAATTTCTTTTACTGCATGATTACGTTATTGCATATTATGTATATATATATATATATATATATATATATATATATATATATATATATATATATATATTGTACCAAATTCGTGGTACGGAAAGTTCTTTTTACAAGTGAATTTAAGAAATGAAATAAATATGCCAGTTACCACAAATGAGAAACAGAGATTTTTATAGACAGCAAAACTAATACAATCTTCTTTTAACAAGACACAGCAGTAGACTGCTAATCTTCGCTGGACTTCAACACTTTCCAGCTCCTAGGTATTTTTCTTGACAATATGGAATTTAAAGTTTTCTTATATAAATTCTATATAACACTTATTATACAATAACATACAACCTTAAAATGGCAAAGTCCAACGAAAACTCCAACAAGATCCACCGTCTATTCCTGGGACGATAAAATACCTAAACTAATCAATCACCTATCTCGTCAAGGATATCGCTTCAACTCAATTGCAGTTCTAAAAACCTATTTTATCTCGCAAAACAAAACCCGCGTTGCCACACTACACAACCAAACGATTTTCCAACAATCAACCTAAAATCCAGATTTATCACTTACTCCTGGTTTTAATTCCACAACTCCCGAAACATCGCACTTGGCGATAAAAACGTCAAATTGGCTCCCAAACATGTAACATTGCCCCTCCTCAAAAGACTGGACGTCCCGGACAGTCCTACACTAACAACAACTGTCCTAAAACTACTACTACAAATACAATTTCATAAAAACACAACACATATACCATTACAAATTAAATAAATAAACACATAAAAACAACAGTTGCACATTAGTATATAAAATAAAAATAATAAATAAATAAATAAATTGGGTAGCCTGGATCTACTTAGGAGCAACAGCCTACGAGCCGTGGCTCGGGTATCCTCAAACTCTTCAGGACCCAATCACGTCCATGGTAAGGAGCGAGCGGTCGTAATGTACGACCTGCGCTTTGCTGTTCGCAGATTCGCGAATCCGTACGACGATTGAACCTCTTCAGCGGAACTGGAGCTTGGGAAGTACACCTTCCCGGCGAACGGGACTCCACAGTCGAACTTTGGTTCCTTCCTGGAACTGGTGGTCTGTCGCTATCACGTCGTAATGTCTCCTCATTCTGTCGTTGACCACGCTGACCTTGCTTCGCCAAAGGACGCTGTTGCTGACCACGCTGACCTTGCTTCGCTAATTGACGCTGTCGCTGACCACGCTGACCTTGCTTCGTCAAAGGACGCTGTCGAGTCAAGTTCGTGCGGCCCACATCTGTTGCACGGGCGAGCACGGCCTGGAATTCATTGAGGAATTTCTCTGCTTCCTTTCTTCGTTGATCAATAAATTCCGCACTCTTCAATACATCTGCGGTCAAATTGGAGCGCTCGACGACTGGCAGGTCACGCTTCCTACTTTTTCCAATGACTGGGGTATAAGTTGGCAACATTTCATTTTTCTGGATTTTCTTGTCTTTATTGCTGACATCGGCAATCTTGACGGGGACCGTACCTTTCGTCTGGTCCACAAGAGTTGCGGCAGCAAAGAGACCTCTTCTACTATTGTCCGGCATGGAGGGTATGGTGCTATATTGAGTGGCTTTAATTTGGTGAGAATTGAAATTTATTATGAAATTATTTCTGTTTAAAAAGTCAAACCCGAGAATCATCGGGTCAACAATATCGGCAACATACGCCGTATGCCGATAACTATTATTCCCGATGCTTATATGGAGTGCAACTTTTCCATTCATCTTAATTCTATCCCCGGTCACGGTCCGCAAAGTGATGTTTGGTGGTGTGAAAAGTAGCTTTCCGCCAAGTTCTTGAGCTAAATCCGTTCTGACGATGGTTACGTTGGCACCGGTGTCAACCAGCATCCTACACGGTTGACCGTTTACAAAACCTTCAACAAACGGCCTGCTTTCTTCGTGATGCATCGACGACACATTCAGAGAATTGCAAGAGGGCTTCTCCTCGTCCGGCTGCCTTCGCCAATTCAGATGGCCGGGAACTGATTTCCCTGGGTCTTGGCGTCTTGATTCATCAGCTTGGCGCGCTAGACAATTCCTTCTGAGATGCCCCTCACGCCCGCAGGTCCAGCACTTCAAAGGATTTCTTCTTGGCGGCATGTTTGAATTCACCCCTGCCAAGGCACCGATTCGTTTTTCTATTTCTTCAAGTCGAGCGGCTATTGGGTCGTTTTCGGCGGCGGTCACCCCTCTCACTAGTTAGCGGTCACGGCGAGTCGCCCTCTGAGCGGACTCGTACTTCATTGCGTACACCAAAGCTGACTTCAAGTCTTTGATGTCCGCCATTCTTAGTGCTCGTTGACTCTCCGGATCGCGGATGGCGTCCACAAAGTATTCCTAATGCTAGGTATCCCTAACTTCCGTCGGACATTCTGGGAAAGCTAATTGAGCTAATCCCTCAATAGCTGACGCAAGTTCTGTAATGTCTCTGTTGATTTCTGTTGGCGGGACTTCAGCTGTAAGCGGCTATACTCTTTACGGCATTTCTCGCCAAAGCGCATTTCGAGAGCACTCGTCAAGGCCTCAAAATCTAGTTGTTTCTCTACTGCGATGGTCTGCAGTACATCGGCAGCCTCGCCACGGAGTGAAGTAGCCAATTGGCATGCTTGCATTGCAATGTCCCATCCATTGGCAGTCGATTGCCATATTAAACTGTGTTTTAACACCTGCCAAGACGTTTTGCCGTCATAAGTAGACACTTTTACGGCAGGGCGGGACGATTTCGACACCGGGTACGCCTCCTCAATACTAGCGTCAGAGTAGTAAGGTACAGTAACTGGCGTTGATTCTTCTGCGAATTTCTTCTCTAGGCCGTTTATTTGTTTCTTAATGGCTTCCCTAATTTTCTGGTCAACAGTCTCGACCGTAGCTTTAAGTTTCGACTCGATAGTGTTGACGCGTTCTTCCATTTCATTAAATTTCTCGCCTACGGTAATTTTTAGCTGTTCTTGGCTTTCGCTAATTTCGCCAAGTCCCGTTTCCAACTTCTTCTGGCTTTCGCCAATTTTCGATTCTAACTGATTGGCGAGTAAATTCTGGCTTTCGCCAATTTTCGATTCTAACTGATTGGCGAGTAAATTCTGGCTTTCGCCAATTTCCTGTTTTAACTGGTTCTGGCTTTCGCCAAATTTTGCTTCTAAATGATTCTGGCTTTCGCCAATCTTTTCTAAAATTAGTTTTAGCTGTTCTTCCATTTTTCGGGTAACTGGCATTCACTTAAAAATACCCCACTGTCTGACACCAAAAATGTACCAAATTCGTGGTACGGAAAGTTCTTTTACAAGTGAATTCAAGAAATGAAATAAATATGCCAGTTACCACAAATGAGAAACAGAGATTTTTATAGACAGCAAAACTAATACAATCTTCTTTTAACAAGACACAGCAGTAGACTGCTAATCTTCACTGGACTTCAACACTTTCCAGCTCCTAGGTATTTTTCTTGACAATATGGAATTTAAAGTTTTCTTATATAAATTCTATATAACACTTATTATACAATAACATACAACCTTAAAATGGCAAAGTCCAACGAAAACTCCACCAAGATCCACCGTCTATTCCTGGGACGATAAAATACCTAAACTAATCAATCACCTATCTCGTCAAGGATATCGCTTCAACTCAATTGCAGTTCTAAAACCTATTTTATCTCGCCAAAACAAAACCCGCGTTGCCACACTACACAACCAACGATTTTCCAACAATCAACCTAAAATCCAGATTTATCCATTACTCCTTGGTTTTAATCCACAACTCCCGAAACATCGCACTTGGCGATAAAACGTCAAATTGGCTCCCAAACAGTAACAATATATACAATTACAGGAATATATATAAATATATATATATATATATATATATATATATATATATATATATTCTACATTCACAAGTATAAATTCGCAAAAAGTAACAAATGAAAATGTTTAAATAGAATTCTGTTGAAACCATGTTATGCCACTAAGTAAGGCCTGTAAAGTTGATTTTAATGCTTCATTTGCAAGACACTTAAGCAAAACATTTCATCTTGTAATAAACTTACACTTAACTCCCTAAAGTTGTGATGATCCTCTAAACTCGATGATTTTTCCCGGGATCACATACACTTGCTATTCTTTCATGGCAGAACTTACCAATGAGTTGTGACCTCCCCTTTTGCAGAGCAATTCTGAATAATGCAAAAGTGGTGATAAAGTGTTCCTTTTAAAACTTTCCCCTTCCGCCACCCATTTAGTGTTACTTTCTTCCTTAGGAAAAATTGAATAGCAACATATTTTAACTTTTGAATTTAACTTTTTAGCCTGCTCTGCTCCTTTGATAAACATCATTTTTAACTCTGTATATCCCTAACTGATGGTTCGAGTACCCCCAACAAGTGATCCGCAAGGTCAGAAGTGACAAAAAAATATTGTTTTTGTCGTTTAAAACGAACGCGAACTTTAAACAATTAAGTGTTTTAAATAAGATAAAATTATTAATGTCTCAAAAACTGACATCGCGACGAGCCATAGGCTGGGTTTTTTGTCCCCACTATCGGCTCCTGAGTACGGTATCCGAGACGAATACACTTGAGGTAACAATAATTTATAGAAAACTGAATGAGTCGAAAGTGGACTGATTTACTGTTCCCAATTTGAGTAGCCTCCAGAGCAGTGGTTCCTAACCGAAGGTCCGCGGACCAGTGTGTTAATTATTATTGTTAGGGCCGTGATTCTAGAAGATAGTACATTGCGTAACAATAATGAATAAAATAAGAAATCACTTACCACACTTTCTGAATAAATGACACTTTATTTAATACATTAATAAGAGAGCTCATAATGATTTCACGTGGGCATTAATCCTTCCTCAAAGAGCCTACAAACCTTAGGATTTCTTGAATACATTAACATCTGCGTTAATTCTGTACTCTATGCGTACTTGTAGAAACCTGTCTAACACGTGGGAATGAAATTCGCTCCCAGAAGATCGATTTATTTCTTCATCAGTATTTGAAGATGAGTATTCTTTTATGCGGCACGTGCAGCAGGTGGTTCAGAACCATTTTTCTACAAGCAGATAGATATGTTCTCTCGCTGAAAAATTCACGAAGACTGACTCCACATACAGTTCTTTAACAGGAAATTCAAGATCGCCGCTCTTTTTCTGTTGCCACCGTTTTAATCCAAACTTTGTAGTCAGGGAATGTCAGTGCATTCATTGAAGCGCCACCGCTTTTGATAGAACGGCAGGAGAAAAGTTGGGTGCAAACCAGTTCCGGCTAGTTTTAAGTCGATGTTCCGGAACTAGTTTTAAGTCGATGTTTTCATAACGCAATGGTAGACCACGAGAATCCAGGAAATAGTCCTCAAGGTCAGGACTGATAGAAAAAATTGAATTAGACGTTTCAAAACGACCGACAATTTAAATGATTTTTAAAAACCTGGAGAAAAGAAATAGTTCACAATTATTTGTTCCAATTCAAAAAAATCCTGCATTCTTTCCGCTCTCTGACGTTTTCAGTGCGAAAAGATCCTTGTTCTGCTTAAAAATTTCTATATATTTTCTATGAATAGACTATGATAAGACTGAATATTTCTATGATAAGACTCGGAGTGTCGCAGCCAATTTACAGTAGTAAAGCAAACGCGATCTCAAAAAATCACCTAAATTTTAAGTTTTCGTAGGCTTTTATGTATGCAATTAAGTTTTCTTTTACCTTTAACTTCTTACTGCCATTAAGTTTTTTTGTAAATTTATATCAAATTTGTTTATCACAAATAGTTTGTTTATATAGAAAACAACCATCTTTGGCTCTAAAAGTATAATTTAGGAGAGGATCGCCTGTGATTTTTTTTCTTTATACAGGTGGTCCCTGATAAACAAAATGTTAGAAATCACTGCTTTAAGTGATTTGTGTGTGGAATTTTAGACAAAATAGCCTGAAATATCTATGATTGAAAACTGTACTTGGATGAATTTACAATTGCAATACTAGACTATACTGAAGCCCGTATAATCAGGGAGTACACAATAAAAACGAAATACTGCTTCAGGTTAAAACAGCTACCTATTTTAGGATGTAAGGTTTCTGGGTAACCGGATTACCTATTTTGCGTATCCCACTTTTGTATCTTAGTCATCTAGTCATACTTCCATTTTTGCTATATGCCCAAAACAGCATTTCATTTTTGGAAGTGTATATGTCTAGATTACTACCGACAAGATATGATGTCCAAAGACCTGTTTATTTTTTGTTACTCCTTGGTTTGTTGAAATTATTCATTTTATCTTAACTATTTATTCCTGATTAACTCTTACCATCAACGACATTAACAACGTGAACAATACTTGCTGAATAAATTCGACCCCACATTTCCTACACTCTGTCATTCTCTCGCAAATGTCTCCGTCTCGAGGAACAATGAATTTGCTTAAAGTGGTGATTAGAAGCACTACTTTAGCAGTTTCGTTGTACATTTTGTGAGCACTGCTGCAAGATGCACTTGGTCGTGTTTCTTTGATATCGTGGTTTATTGTTAGAAATATGCTAGAAAAATACCAGTCTGAACAAAATATGTTTATCGCTGGCTTTCGGTACTAGGGTCTGGGGGTTCGAATCTCACCTTGTCATCGACGATTGTAGCCGTTCGGAATCGACTTTAAGCAGTAGGTCCGGGTCTTATTAGCCCTCGTGTAGTAAAAATCTATCGTTAGAGCTCTAAACCAAACCAAACCGTACGGTCCATACCGAATTGAATGCTGAAGTACTCCTGATATGCTCTGTCACGTGTGGTAGGACGCTGATTGCGATATCCTGCAGGATTACCAGTCATACCAAAATTTAAAGTTTAAACCGTCAAACACTATACAACAATTAAACAGTACTAGAATTGTTAATCGATTCCCTCTCTACCTTTTATTGTCATTAAAAGTTGTATAATTCTTTGAAAACACCCTATATTGATCCGTGTGTTATGAAGAGGGATGGTAATCTGTCGGAGAGAATGCATAGATTTTCTGCCATTGACCATTTAAGGTATCTACCTACGGACGGAGAACTTTTTTTCTTTAACTTTGATCTACTTAAGAGTTTAAATCTGCCATCGTCCTTCATGGCAATCTCCTCCAGCACATGACTGGTATTGTGGCAGACAGCCGGGAGGACGTATAGCTTTTGTGGGCAATGGTGCTCAGCAGACTGCTTTGTCAAGACTCCTAAGTGGTCACCTGAAGTGCCTTAAATTTGATCAAGGCAATAAGAACTTCCCCATTTGTGAAAATGTAACATCATTCATTTCACCCCTTGACATCATCGTTCTTGCTTGGGGCTTGAAAAGAGGATTTGACGCAGAGTCCTCGCCTTGTTTGGATTTTTATAATATTTTCGGTCTTATGTATTGGTGTAGCCTATCTGCTAGATCAGATAGGATTAGTAACAACAACAGTTTTGTTTCAAAAATATACAGTTACATACATGAATTATACCGATTACATACAAGTATTTTTAGTTCAAATGTGATATAAAATTTTGAAAACAAATATAAGTTTGGTAAAAATGTTATAACAATTTAAATAGAGAGAATTTTTTATAAATGTTTAGTACAATTGTGTGCTTACGCCAGAGACCCTACACTCCATTCAACACAATATATTTTAATTTCCTGTATACTATATATTAATGTGACACTTACCTGTCAGTACAAGTTTCGCAATATATCCAAAATCAATGAAATATACCAAAAAAGTGAAAAAAACACTGATTAAAAAAAATAATTACCTTTTTATAAGCACAAGTACCCGTAGAATGATTTGATTAACATATATAGCTTAGCTTTTGGGCCAAAAAAGTAAGTACATGTAAAACACCATTGCCAAAATTGCATTTAATATATTGAAAACTTTTTAAATTATTAGGTTTCTCGTTTACAAAAGTAACTGAAAAGTGCGTTTTCTAGAAAAAGCATTTAAAGATGCTACTTCCGGACTTTTAATATCGCTTTCGGTTGATTAAATTGATAACAAATTCTCGTCAATGATCTTACGAATAAAAGTAAAGCAGTTTTAACATCCTAAAAGATTGGTCTTTTAAGACAGTGAGAAAAAGATAGACAGAAGGAAAAGACGGAAAGTGAGAAAAAAACCGACAGAAAGACAGTGATAAATTTTTTTTTCGAAATGTTGCAACAAAACAGCCATTTCAACGCGGGCAGTTACCTTAAATTCACTTGATGATACTAACTGCAGCTACTTCAGATATCGACTGTACAATGAAGAAATTTTCAGTGAATCGGTGAGTATTCCATTCTATTTTGTCCGGGCGCAGTATAAAACCATGAAAACATCCCAGATTTTCTAGCAACTTTCTTGTAATTAGATCATATTCTGCTATCATAATTAATATTATTATTCATTCAGTATTCCTATCATTATTAGTTTCCTAATAAAAGGTGAAATGATGTCTCTCGTAACCAGAGCTTATGAGAAATTTTATTTTTTGCTTTCGGAACTCTATTCCTCTGTACCGTTTTATATCGTGTTCTCCTTTGCAAAAATCACTTTTATATACTTCAATATTTTTTAACGGTTTATTGAAAGGAATTACTTTTAAAATCCAATGATATATCTTTATATACATACTAGCGGCCCGTCCCGACTTTGTCCGGGTTGAACAAAATATTATACCAATAAATTTCCATTTGATAGCCAATAAATTGTAAATATATTTTACCTTAATTATAACCTAAATAATGCCTTAAATTAATTTTATGTTAGTTAATAATTAAAATAAAATTTTTAAAAGAAAAAGGCGTACCGGAGAGTGGTTAGGTTCGAACCGCTAGCGTCAGAACAGAAGCCACCGCGATAGTACCACGATAAGGATCGTTGAAATCTTCGGAACAAAAAGCGGTAGAAGACAGTAGCGGAAACAATTTAGATTGTTAGGATTAAGCCCCTAACTTTTTTTCTACTGATCAGATATACATAATATATAGCCTATGTCCATCTGGAATAATGTACCTTTTAAACAGTGAAAGAATTTTTCAAATAAGTACAGTGGTTCTGAAGATTACCCTCCACGTACAAAATCGCTCTCTCTTTATAAATAAGTATAGATTTCTTCTGCCCGTGTGTATGTCACTGAACTCCTCCTAAACGGCTGGACTGATTTTTATGAGATTTTGTGTGAGCCATTAAGTTGATTCGAGAATGGTTTAGATTCACAATAAGATACCCTTAGCACCCTAGGGGGGGAGGGGGGAGGGGGCACATGTAAAAATAATCGAAAACGACTGATATCACCGTCGCATCCACTGTTTTCGGGGTCGCTGAGATTAATAGTGACACTCCCGATGTCGTTTAAGTGCAAGTTCAGCCCCCCATTACCATAGGGGGGGGGGTCGAGGGGGAAGAAGGGGGGAATATAAAATCTCCAAAATGACACGAGAGTACTGTTGAATCCTTAGTTTTCGGGATCGCTGAGATTAATTGTGACACTCCCGATGTCGTTTAAGTGCAAGTTCAGCCCCCCCCCATTAGCATAGGGGGGAGCGGGAGTGGAAGAAGGGGGAATATAACATCTCCAAAATGACCGATAGTAGTGTCGAATCTATAGTTATCGGGGTCGCTGAGATTAATAGTGACACTCCCGATTTCGTTTAAATGCAAGTTCAGTCCCCCCATTCTCCAAAATGACCGAGAGTAGTGTCAAGTCCATAGATTTCGGGGTCGTTGAGAGGAACAATGGCAATCCCAGTGCCGTTTAAGTGAGAGTTCAGCACCCCCCCCCCCATCAACATTGGAGGGGAGGCGAGGGGGAGAAGATAAAATGTACAAAATGACCAAGATAAATAAAATTTCTTAGATTTTACACTATAAATAGAATTCATTCCTTTTGCTGTGTAGTAAAAAATTGAGATTAATAAATACCTGGGCAACACCGCGTAAACAGCTAGTATATATATATGTTATACCAGATAGGTATTTCTCATTCCCTAACTTAATTAAACTCATTCCTTAACATAATTTATCCGATAAATTACTAATTTAATAACCTCTTTTTAATGTTTCGTAATTTCTATATTTACCGTCATGGAAGCGCTGATCTAAAATTGACCTGTGAGAAAATATACAACTTACAGTTTTAGACTACAGAGAGTACCATAGAAGGTAACTCGCAACTTCGAAATTTGCTGACATAATGATAATTCTTACAACAGGGATGGTCCACTTCGGGAATTCGGAGTATGAAGTGATATTTAATTACGTTTTTACAAGTACTTTATTCAGGATCTCTTGCTGGGGAAGATGCCCTACGTCTCGCTCATAGTAATGCCGTAATAGATTTATCTTTTTGTATGGGAAACTGTGTATTTTTTTTAAGTTTCACCATTTTGCGACTACAATTTTACGATGTGTTCCGAATGCTAATATTTTAAATGTAACATATATGTGTGCATAATATGCTTGAGATGTCACTCAATTTGTGTTTTTAAAGTAAGATAAAATCTATGCGTTTGAAAAAATACTAAATAATTTTACTTATTACCCTGAATTTTTTTTAAAACTTTTTTTAATTAACTAAAAAAGTCGAAATTTGTTAAAGTCGATGTCTGTTTTTTTTCAGGAAGATTACAACTTTGAATACAGCAGTTACTTGTTTTTTGTGCAAAGTTTTATTTATTTTTTCTTAGTCGAGCCTAATTTCTGATTTGTGATGCTATTAATTTTTGAAAATGCTTTCATAGGGAGGTTGTACGAAAGGAGAAGTCGTGCAGGTGAAACATGAGTGAATTGGGGATTCATTCCCCAGACATTCTCCCCTGATTAACCAGTCAGCATCATGATCACATTCGAAAATCTTCCTCTTAAAGCCCGGCATCATACGTTACTCTTAGCATACACATCGCAGGATACCCAGGTTTTATTTTTCCTTGGAGGGTCGTCTGATTAACGTTTGGCTTACAGCATGGTTTCTTAAGGTATTCGCCTACATTCGGAGTCCTTTTTTTCAAAAAAATTCAGTACTGATTAAGTCCATATATTTTTAGTTCAAATGGGATATAAAATCGGGGAAACGGATAGAATTTTGGTAGAAATTTCATAACATGTAAAAATAGAGGGAAACGTTTATAAATTTTTAGTACAACAAAGTGCTTACGCCACTCAATACATTTTGATTTCCTTTATACTATATGCAACTGTGTCACTTGTAAGGTCTACCTAATACTCGATTAACAATAATCGATCATTATCAATATATATAAAGCAGTTCCGTAACTGACTGACTCACTGACAGACTCACTCACTGACATACAATGCACAGACCAAACCGCTGGCCCTAAAGTGCTGAAATTTTGCATGGCGATTTTTCTTATAGTGTAGGTGTGCACTAAGAAAGATTTATGAAAAATTCTTCTTAGATTTTTTAAAATTAAATTTTTAAGCTGTTTTAGTAATTTTTTTAAAGTTTGCATTAAAAATAATACTTTGAGGGTTATAAAATTTACATCACGAGAAAGATCGTAAAAATTCCTTTAAAATGAGATCTTTTTCGAATCTTTCCCTCCATTTTCTGATTTTTGGGGAATTTTTAAAGATTAATTTTTAGAATTTCATTTATTAAATGCTGATCACGTGATTTCTTTTTCTGGTACAATAAATAAATTTATCGTCACGTGAATAACAACTAAATAGACAAAAACAATTTTTTTCTTGCTAATGCGGCAGACGATCGGACATTATCCAAAAAAATATTAAAATACAGTAAAAGATATTATGTTCCTCAAACTGTACTATATTAAATGTACTATATTCTTTAATATTTCCTATTACAATTAATTTGAATATTTTCTTCCACATTATTTTGTCTTTAAAAATGTCCCTTACGATTTTTTATAAATATATATATACATACATATATATATATATATATATATATATTATATATATATATATATATATATATATATATATATAGATATATATATATATATATATATATATATATATATAGATAGATAGATATTTGGCATTAATTGCATACATTGACCGTTGTATTTAATTTGAATGTACTCCGTAGCGAAGTACGGGTTTTCAGCTAGTATTTGCATAAATCCAAAGAAGCTACAAAGTTATGCTAAATTCAGCATAGGCGGTTACTGTAAATACCACGTAGCCTGGTTACGCAGTCAGTCTGGTTTGTTTGTAGTGATTTCAGCGAGTTGCCGTTGGTGGCTATTAGCTAGATCGCTTCAAAACTTAGGTGAATTCTTGCCAATCCGGCATAAAGAGATTACTGTGGTCATAGTAGTAGATTACCATGCTCATCGCTGGTTTGACTTTACTGAAATCTGTGAGTATTTTGAAATATATTTCCCTGCATAGTGTTTATACATGTTGTACCAGTATTTACGCAGTATTGTTCTGAACCGCAAGTATATGTGTCAAGCGAAGAATAGACTTTATTGTATATCTATTAAGTGTCGTTTATACTTCCTTAGTATAGAGGGTAACTTCGATAGCTATATATACTAGTTAGGGTAGAAGTTAGCCATCTCTATACACTTACCTGTGTTCTGAACTAAAAGTTTACAATATACCAAAAAGGGGAAAAATTACTGATTTCTTTATTTTTTTTCTTTTTTTAAATTACATGTACCTGTATAATGATTAAACTAAAATATATTACAAAGCTTTGTGGCGTAGAGAACGCTACCACGAAGCCGAAACGCTGACGTAGAAAACGCTGCCGAAGAAGAACACCTCGTCGTGAAGAAGCGGAAGGAAAATATGGAAATCTGCAAACTCGCCTGTTCACCTTCTACCGACCTTCCCCCATAAAATCGAGAGTGAGCGTGCAGGCCAGATGATTACGACTGATTGTAACCTACTGTGCACCGGTACTCAATCATGATCGCCGTGCGGTATGTATGCACGAATGCTTAAGCTAGGAGGCTTTATTCTTGTTAAGTTGGGTTAACGAGTTGCTTAATACGTCGTTTGTTAAGTTTTAATAAATTTGTTTTTTATAAGACTGCATCTTTTTTAATATGGAGTCAGCGCTGCAATTATCCAGGCACCTTAATCCCAAAGTTTTAAGTTCAAATCATAGTTAGTAATGTGTGAAATACTATTCCAATATTTCAGTGAAATATATTGAAATCTTTCTGAATCATTGTTTTTCTCGTTTACAAAAGTAACTGAAAATTGAGTTTTCTAGAATATGCATTTAAAAATGTTCCTTCCGGTCATTTAATATAGCTTTCGGTTTATTAAATTGTCCATAACTTCTCATTCAATGATCGTACGAATAAAAGTAAAGCCGTTTTAGAATCCTAAAAGATTGGCCTTTGAAATAGAGCAATAAAAACAAATTTAGAAGTTTTGCACCAAAACACCTATTTCAATGTAAGCAGATACCTTAACCTATAGTTCATGGACCTCTTGGGGATCCGCGAATCGATTTCTAGGGGTCCGCCGACTTGGACAGGAATTTTAGTCCAAAAACTCCCTCATGTGGCAAAACATAAATTTCAAGGCTTTTTATTCGAAACCAAAATGGATGTATGCTTTAAATATGAAAATAAAAAAAAGACACTTAGTAAAGACAGTAAGTAGCCTTTGGAATTTGAATTTAGTCAGCCTTTAAACTTGACTATTTTTAAAGCATATGTTTTCATATCTTAATCTATATATATAAAACAGTTCCGTAACTGACTGACTCACTGACATACAACACACAGACCAAACCGCTGGACCTAAAGGGCTGAAATTTTGCATGGCGATTCTTCTTATGGTGTAGGGGTGCACTAAGAAAGATTTTTGAAAAATTCTTCTTGGATTTTTTAAAATTAAATGTTTAAGCTGTTTTTGCAACTTTTTATGTTTGCATTTAAAATAATAATTTGGGGGTTATAAAATTTACATCACGAGAAAGATCGTGAAAATGTCTTTAAAATCAGATCTTTTTCGAATCTTTACCTCCAATTTCTGATTTATGGTGAATTTTTAAAGATTGATTTTTATAATTTAATTTGAGGGTTATAAAATTTATATCAAGAGGCAGATCCTAAAAATTCCTTTAAATGGAAATCTATTTCGAACCTTTACCTCCATTTTCTGATTTTTGATGAATTTTTAAAGAATCATTTTTAGAATTTAATTTATTAAATGCTGATCACGTGATTTATTTTTCTGGTACTTTAAATTAATTTTTCGTCACGTGCATAATGAAATAGACAAAAAAAATTTTTTCTTTCTAATGCAGCAGACGATTGGATATTATCCAAGAAAGATAAATATCCCTTACGATTTTTTATAAATATATATATATATATATATATATATATATATATATATATATATATATATATATATATATATTAATATTAATTACATCAATTGTATACATTGATCGTCGCATTTATTATAAATATATATATATTTATTTTTTTGGGCATTAATTGCATACATTGACCGTTGTATTTAATTTGACTGTACTCCGTAGCGAAGAGCGGGTTTTCAGCTAGTTATATACATACATGATCAATATTCTCAAAGTGCATTATGAAGTAGGAAAAAAAGTGATCAAAAGACGTAAAAAGCACAAACGCAGGACGGGGATGTGTAATAGCCTTTATTCATGAAAAACTAAGACTATAGAAAAAGTTTTATAATAAATATGTTGAGCTTACTATTATTCTTCAGTGACAGGACGCAAACAAAAATTAAGGTAGACGAAGAGGGGAACTTCATTTCACCGGCTGGACCGGTGCCATAAGTGAAGTGGCGATCGCATTAGGCGCCAAGCTGAAATAAGCGCCAAGCTGAAATAGGCGCCAATATGATACATGGTAAAAATACGAAATTTCTAATGAATAAGGAAAAATATTTGTACTTTAATAAATTTAATAAAAATATACAAATATGAGTGAATATTTAGACTAATTTTTTATTTATACCTGAATTGGAGATTATGAGAATAAAATTTGGAATGCATATTTCCAAACGTTGTTGTAGCTCTAAAAAATCTAATAATTATACTAACGTCTACTAACTCTATTAAAGCATCGAAGGGAGGGTTTTCTGAAGTAAATTTTTTAAAAATTATCAATGAACAACAACTCAGGAGCGATTGAATGATCCAGCAATAATTTCTACAGAAAACACAGTAAGAGAAATAGAAAAAATATAGAGATATAATCAGACAGTTTGCTGCAATAAAGTCTCCAAGAATGATTTAGAAATTATTTTTATGACATAACAAATTATATTCAAATTTATTTACCTATATACTTTTTTAAAGTACAGTAATTTTTGAATTAAAAAAATACATTTATTTCCAAAAATGTCCATTAGTCTATTAAGGGGACGATGGACCTTTATTTCAGCAAATCTTTTTTAGAGTAATATTGATTGTGTTATTGTAAAAACAAAATAAATCTCTGTAGGATAATAGTACCAAAATAGTTTTTTCAAGTAAAAAATCATTTATGAAGCTTCTACGAAGTAAGTAATAAAGGTAAGTGTAGTAATAAACTTTAAATCTGTTTCTTTCAAAACAGATTTTTCAAGGTTTTTTTAAATTTTTTTAAATGCTCCATGCGACTGAATTTTTATTCAAAATTGATGAAATTTATAAGGAAGAATGCTGATAATGTTTACAAAGACGCCACGTAAGCATTTTACAGTTCGATTTTAATAAGGTAATTAAATTTGAATTAAAACTTATTAAAATGCAAAATGTTTCTGAAATTCGAGATGGTATTCAGTAAAAAAATCTCTCAAAAATTAATTATTCCAGAAATTAAATAATTGATACCCAGATTTGTTTGTAATACAGTTTAAAGTGATAAAATGTAAAATCGAAGAAATGTATATCATAATTAAGTCGTAAGGAACATTTTAAAATTTTGCTTATAAATTTTAATTTTTTTTAAAAAATCTTAAAAATATAAAAAGATTGGAAATTTCTTTTAAGGTATTCTATACACTTATGGTGAAATGTAAACATGTACAAAATTTCATATCTCTATGATAAAAAAAATAATAATAAAAATAAATAAATAATATAAATAAATAAATAAATAAAAATTAAAAAAAACTAACGTCCTCCGTTCCCTTAAGTAGACTGAAAAGTCGCAGTTTAAAAAACTTGCCCCAGGCTCCCTAGTGGGTCTGCCCGGTTCTGAAAGAGCACAAAATGAATGTTACGAAATTTTTATATTGCAATGCAATATATGGAATTTCAGTAAAATAATGTCATTTAAAGTCAGGTCGAGGAAGTGCAAACTGAACTGAGATTATATTTTACGTACATCATATAAAACTAAAAACGCACTTCTAAATGTCTATAAAGACTGCAAAATGGACCTTTCTAAGTGCCTCAATAATGTTCCTCAGAGAATAAAAACAATAGTCAACAACTGAAACCCCTTGATCTGTCTCTTCAAAAGATCCCTAATGTTCATGTCACCATTTAATTCTCTTGTGGCTCCCTAAAGAACAACCATATCAATGAATGATTCAATGAGATGAGATTGCGGATAATCACAAAAAAGAACTCTTCAAATTTAATAACTACTAATATCTAAGCTTATCAGATGGAAAACAGAATTATCTTTTATGACTTTACAGCATTTTTTTATTGAAGGATCTACAGGGAATACAGAAATTGTATATAGATGAGCTATTTTATCCACGCATACCGTTGAAGGTCATATTAGAGACCCGAAAATTTTCATTGAGGGGTATTAGTCGAAATTATATAACAAGTTGACTGATGGATATACTGAAAATAATTCTCTTTATAAAAGTATGTACTAGGGATACTGAAATTGTATATAAATGAGCTGTTTTATTCCATGTATTCCATTGAAGATCGCTTTAGAGGTCCGAAAATTTTCATTGAGAGATTTTAGTAGTAATTAAATAATTAATTAAAACTTCTGACCGAAGGAGATACTTGGAAATGATTTCTTGTATAAAGGATAAACAAGGGATACTGAAATTGTATATAGATTAGCTGTTTTATCGATGCATACCGCTGAAGGTCGCATTAGAGGTCCGAAATATTTCATTGAGGGATGTTAGTCGAAATAAAATAATTAATTAAAACTCCTGGCTCATGGAGATACTGGAAAACGATTTATTTTAAAGAAATGATCTTCGGGGGATACTGAAATTGTACATAAATGAGTTGTTTTATCAATGCATAACGTCGAAGATCGATTTATAGGTACGAAAATTTTCATCGAGGAATGTTGGTTGAAATTAGATAAATAATTAAAACGCCCGACTGATGGAGATAGTCAAAAGGATTTCTTTTATGAAAGGATATACAGGGGATACTGAAATTGTATATAGTAGCTGAACTGTTTCATCCAAGCATATTGTTGAAGGTCGCATTAGAGTTCCGAAAATTTCCATTGAGGTATGTTAGTTGAAATTAAATAATTAATTAAAACTCATGACAGATGGATATAGTGAAAAAGGATTTCATTTATAGAAGGATCTGCGGGGCATATTGAAATTGTATATTAAGGAGCTGTTTCATCCATTCATATCATTGAAGGTCACCTTAGATGACCGAAAATTTCATTGATGGATGTTAGTTTAAATTAAATAATTAATTAAAACTCATGACAGATGAAACTATTTAAAAACGGTTTCTTTTATGGATGGATCCACATAAGATACTGAAATTGTATGTAAATGAGCTGTTTTATCCATGTATACCGTTATCGATCGCAATAGTGGTTCGAAAATTTTCATTGAGGGATCTCAGTTGAAATAAAAATAATTAAAACCCTTGACTTATAGAGATTCAAAAATGATTTATTTTGTGTATTGATATACGGAAGATACTGAAATTGTATATAAATGGTTAGATTTATCTATGCATACTGATGATAAATGCATACAATGAAAATTTTCAGACCTCTAATGCGACCTACAATAGTATGCATAGATAAATCTAATGATCTATATACAATTTCAGTATCTTCCTTATATGAATACATAAAAAAATTATTTTAATTACTATTGTCACGTCGGCAGCCCCTTTTTTTCACAAGCAGTGGACTTAATTGTCTCTTCTCCCACATGTGTTCTTTTGAGAACTGTTTGAAAGAGTTTCAGAGGTGTACGGGGCATCCGGATAAATTTTCCTGGCGGCGGAGGAACTTAAAAGGAAGGAATAATGATGTTTTCTATTCCAGAAGGTCCCATCTGTTAACGCAGGTTAACGGACTCGAGGGCGACTGTCCAGTAATTGGGAGACAGAGAGTGACGAATGACCTATGAAAGGTAGGACCCCTGGCCTGACAATGTGGGTTGATCTTGAGTGTCGCCCAAGTGAGAAATGGCAGAGAATGGCTCGTGCGGAAGTGACGTACAAGACCCGGAAATGAGGACTGTTAATCGTCTCCGGAATATTCCAAGCTTTTCGAGAATGAACCGGGGAGAAGGTTCTACATAACATACAGTGGGTGATTTAAAAGTCTTGTGAATTATTAAAAAAATGATTTAAATTATTTTTCTGTAGTAAAAATATAATTTGAAGCCTAAAAAGCATTTTATTATTTATTTCCTTTGCCAAATCAATTATGCCCCTTAGTCACGGAAAAATTGAATTAATAATAAAGAAATATAAAAAACTTGTAGATTTTATACGTTGTCAGATAAAAGCTACATCTGCAATAATACAGCCTAGAATGTTTATTTAAATTTATATTTTCCGAGGAAATTTAAAAAACAAAATATAGGGTCTTGCAGAATTCGGCTGACAAATTCAGAGGGGTGATAGTATGCATCAAGACGAACAATAATCACATAGGAATGTATGCCCGGAAACACAAACCTGACGCTGGAGGGCGTTGTTTACTAAATCGGACCATACCTCTTACCAACAATTAAATATTCACTTTTCATTTCAGAATCTTTGTTTATCCTCTAGCTCATTGGTTCTCAAAGGGGTCGGAGGATGCTGAGGGGCGGTGAACTCGTTTTGAGTGGTAGGGGGCGATGAGCATGTTTTGGCATTCGAACTTAATTTTAAAATTCTCTCAAAAATTTATTAAATCTATTTTCCGATTTACACCATTTGTAGCAGCAATAAAACGAACTTACGCGACGGCTCCCCTTACGCAATTCTAAGAATTGTGAGACGAATATGTATTGTAGGTACAATGACCTTGAAGAACTCAACACTACGATTCTTCTCCGATCCCGACCAGCACAGCGCATGAGTCGGCTGTTTTCGCGGGCGATTAATCACAGTGTGTTATGAGGGGCACCAGACATATCCCATTGCGTTGTGTAAACTTGGGAGGTGAACTCCAGAGGTAACGATACGTTTATAAATAAAATAATAAGATTTATTATACAATATTATACAAAAAGGTTAGTTTTACATATTATAAAGGAAAATCGTGAATATATATAGTTTGTATGAGAATTAGGCCATGTTGTATCCGCTTCCTGTGGCAGAACCATTACGGTCGCGCGAAAATAAGTTAAAAATACCAGTTCCAATTTTAGCACATTTTGAAAGGGGAGAAATGACCAACCTGGGCCTTTGATGAGGAAGCAAGGCATGGCATGGAGTCGTTGGGGCACTTCTACCTGTGGAGGTCGCATGTGTGGGACGAAGATGATGGGGCCCTTCGGTGGAGGCAGCAGGTCCGGCGCTGGCGATTGAAAACGGACATCTTTAGCCGAGGCGCCTCTCTCCTCTCCTGGTCATTAGGCAGCAGTCACTGGTCTTTTACCACAACTCACCACACAGTCTCAGACCCTCAGCCTCTGCTCTCGTCGTCGATTCCCCAAAAACTCGGGATTCATTTCCCCCTTTTTGGTTTAGGCCCCCTCCCCAGGTCGGTCTTCCACGCAAAATTATTGCCGTTCCGTTTATTTTATTTGTGGGCAGGATTATACGACACCCCCACGGTTTACCTAAGTGGTATTTTTATTTCCGCAAAAATTGGATGTCCCTTGAGTCTTTCCTGGAATTTATTCCTCCCATCCTAAAGAATTTTGGGGTGCAATGTTTCTTGAAAATTAGTGCAGGTGGAGGCCAGGCCCCTTTTTTCCAATATGGCTGTTTTATGACCCGTAAGCGTGTTCACGGAAAAAGAAAATGGCGATACTGTTCGAAGGAGACAAAATGTTCAAATTGTGGATCCTTCACAACACAGTGCATGCGTTGAGCGTATTCTCAACATGAACGTTTGATTTGACCCGTGTTTCTTGTGTTTGCTTTTCGTTCGTTTCATTTCTGTTCTTTTCTCCTCAGTTTCGATTTACTTTCAGTGTTTATTTGGTCAGTCGTTTAGGTAAGTGTTCTTATTAGTTCTTTATCGTGATCGTGAATTATTAATTTTGAAAAATAGTTATCTTTCCCTAATTATATTTTGCTGCCTCCAACAATGTCAGTTAATAAAAAGAAGTGTCGTCAATACACTTCCACGTACTTGATGTTCGGATTTGTTCCTTCGCCGTCGAACTTGCAACTACCCATGTGTTTACTTCGCAACAAAGCGTTTTCTAATGAAGCAATGAAACCGTCTCGTTTGCAGAAGCATCTACAAAAAATTCATCCTAACAAGCAAAATAAAGATTTGTTGTTTTTCACGAACATCAGGGAAAGTTTCAGAAGGCACCGTCTGTCTCAGGCTTACTAGCAACATCGTAAAAAAATGCGACGATGGTTTGATAGCCTCGTATAATATATCAAAATTAATTTCTAAATCGGGGGAAGCTCATACCATCGGTGAAGAATAGATACTGCCGGCTGTCAAGGAAGTTTTAGAAACAGTTTTACACCATCCAGCCGCATCCAATGTTATAAAAAATGTACCTAAGCAATGATACAGTGCGACGACGAATTGATGAGATGGCTCAAGATGCTGAAGCTACCTTATGCAAACTTTTGATACCCACCGAATTTTCTCTTGAGGTTGATGAATCAACCTTGCCAAATAATAATGAAGCGAAATGCCCGTAAGTAATAGTAACATGACCGTTTACTATTAGCGTGCGTCCGGTGTATGAAGGAAGGAAAAAATATTCAAGAGATGCTTTTGCAAGAAACTTGATTGCAGATACTAAATTTGAATCTATTTTTAATTCTGTCAAAGATTATTTTAAAGAGAAAAATATTCTTCTTGAGAGCATTATGTCTGTTGCCACCGATGGAGCTCCTGCAATGGTGGGTCGTCATCGTGGGTTCTTCGCCCTTTTGAAGAAAGAAGTACCAGGTATTTTAGCTGTTCACTGCGTGATTCATAGACTGCATTTAGTTGCAAAGACCTCAGTGACCGTTTGTATCAGTCATTACAATATATTATCTCTGCTGTGAAGAAATTTCCAGTACTGCTCTCCACGACCGACTATTCGGGCAGCTGTGTAAGGACAACGATGAAGAATTCAATCGCTTGTTTCTACACACCGAGGTTCGCTGGCTCTTCAAAGGTGCCTGCCCCAATAGGTTCTGGAATTTTTTCGACTCTGTACTTGAGTTCCTCGGAGAGACAGATGTATCTCTGAGAGACAGATTACTATACTTTAAGATTGATGTTGCTTACGTGACCAATTTATTCGGAAAATTCAATGGAATTAATTTGCATCTTCAAGCTGAAGAGCTCAATTTGATCACAACAAAATCTGTTATTTCTGCCTTGCTAAAAAAACTCACTTTGTGAAAGCAGAATTTTGGTCGCGACGAGTTCAGCCAGTTTCCAATCTTGTCGGATCTGCATAAGAGCAGTGAAATCCCATTCGATGAAACACGAGTTTACTCTCAACACCTCGAGTCTTTGCACAAGGACTTTTCTGAGTGTTTTGAGGATATTTTGTCCCAGGAATTCACTCAATGGGTCATGAACCCTTTTATGAATATTGAGACAGCAGAGGTTCAGATTCAGGAGGAATTGGTCGAACTTTCAACTAATGAAACTTTAAAAGCCAGCTTCCAGAATGGTGATCATTTCACAGAATTTTGGCTTCAAAGTAACATCAGTAGCCTCTACCCAGGACTGTGGACTATCCTCAAAAAATTCAATTGCCTTCTTTTCCTCCTATCTTGTCTAGCGAGGATTCAGTGCTTGGACTGATCTAATTACAAAAAAGGGAAGTCGACTCCAAATCGTGGAAAGAGGGGACTTGCGCCTTCATCTCTCTAAAAATATTGAAACGAACGTTTAGAAACTGTCTCTGAATCATCAAGCACAACCATCCCACTGACATAATTGATTGTTTCATTGATATTACTCTTTTAGTGTATTTTTTTGCTGTTCTTTTTTTATAATCTAATTAAGAATAAAGAATTTTTAAACATAAAATAACATTAAATCTTTTATTTGGCATTAGTCATTTTAATTTTAACAAAAGGAATGCAACCTTCCAGAGTAAAAGTATCAAGTTAAATCAAACAAATCTTGTGTAAGTCTACTGAAAAAAATTATTTAAAATTTTTGTCTTTTATAATTCAGTGCCCCCCCCCCCCCTCCTTCCACGTACCCTAAATTACAGGATTTTCACAATGGGGGGCGTTGAAAAATTTTCTGCTCCTTAGGGGGGCGGCAGCTTTAAGAAGGTTGAGAATCACTGCTCTAGCTGATGAGGTTTGCGTATCCGGTCATATATTCCTGTGTGAGTCTGTTTTGGTTTTGAGTTTTCTACCTCCTCCAGAAAAATGCGACATTTCCGGCCATCCGGTAGGGTTGGTAAGAGGTATGGCCCGAATAAGTAAACATCTCCATCCAGCGTCAGGTTTGCGTTTAAGGTCATACATTTCTGTGTGATTATTGCTCGTCTTGATGCCTACTATAACCCCTCTGAATTTGTCTGTCGAATTTGGCAACACCCTGTATGTTATTTTACCACTTGTCTTCATTTTTCGTTTTATAGACTTAACCGACTCGGCAAGTGAGCAGCTCATATATATTATTATGCATCACACTATTACATGCCTTAAATATTAAGACCTATTATCTTTGTTCTGAAGATCAAAGACTCTAAATGTTTGATCTTCCAAAATATCGCAAAATAATCGTTTTAATCATACCACACAATGCATCAAATTAGAGCTTACGCTATTGGGAATTTTGAAATTAGTTTTAAGTATCTCTTTCATATCTAAAACCACTCAACCACCATACGGGATCTGAGAGTTTAAATGGGTGATAAAATATGTCTCTATTGCATATAAATGATATCGAAAATCGGCGTCTTTTGGCAAATATAAGTTTTAACCACTGCATTCTTTCAAGACCTTTATTCATCTGAATTATTCTATTTTTGTATATACTGGGTGATTCCAAAGCCAGGAAACTTATTTAAAATTCATATTTCATTCAATAATTAATGTATGGCAACGCAATGAGTACAGACAAGAATAATTCAAAGCCGGGTTATTTTAAGACCCCCCAAAAACGTTTAACTGAATTACATACATGCCTACCAGATGGCGCTTCATCTGTAACAAAAGACAATTACGATTATAATGTTCCACCGACAGTGTTTTGCCAGGAAAGGTCAACATGGCAAGCTTCTGGCCGTAACTAACTCTTGTAGTATTTGCAGTTTTCTTCATAAGGACCATGTTGGAAGGTACGTCAGTGCTGGTGCAGTGCCATATTTGTAATTAATTATGCAATTTTTTTCGGGTTTAAGAAGATTCCCCCTGCGTACGCATGAATATATATATATATATATATATATATATATATATATATATATATATATATATATATATATATATATATATGTATGCATGTATGAATGTTTCAGCATTACTCTGGAACACGCGGAGCAGTTTCAATCAAACTTGCTAAACATATGACTTACAATCTGGAAAAATATATTTTGGGGGTGCTAGGGATCTGGTAGAAAAGAACCCTAGCACTTCTAGGGTTGGGGGTGGGAAGAGGTGACAGGGAAAAATAATCAAAATTGACTGATATTAGTGTCAAATCGATAGAATTCCGGTTCGCTGAGATGAATAGTGACACTCCCGATGCCGTTTAATTGCAAGTTCAGCCCCCATCGGCGTGGGGGAATCAGAAGGGGGAAAACAAAACATCCAAAATGACCGAGAGCAGTATCGAATCCAAAGTTTTCGAGGTCACTGATCTGATTGATGAGACTCCCGATGAAATATAAGCCCAAGTTTAGTGCACCCCTAGGGATGGGGGTGGGAAGGGTGTGACATTAAAAAAAAAGCCTAGATTAGTGCCGAATCCATAGTGTTCTGGGTAGTTGAAATGAATGGAGGCACTTCCGGTGCCGTTTAAGGTCAGCCCTATTTGCATAGCGGATGAGAAGGGGTGAAAAATTACATGTGCAAAATGACAGAGATAAACCGAGTTGTTCCAAATATTCGAGCAACGCAGAGGAAACAACTAGTTATCCACTAAAACATGCATTTAAAAATGTTTACAGTCTTTTGAATCACACGGTATATTATTAGTTAGAATAATTTTTAACTTTAGATTTAACAGAAAATCGATATAATCTGTTTGAAGATATGTTTGAGAGACACTTCAAACGTATTAATTGCATTATCAGAATAAACGCGTTCGGTTTGAACGTAGCCCGAGTATTTATCAGCCTCTCTTCATTTGATAGGCTTGTATTATATCGCCTTAATTATGAAACCTGTTTGTCAAACGGCTGTAGGCAGGTCTTGTTAGAAGAATGTTGCTAGGCGACGGGATAGCAGATGGTTAGTCTCCTAGTTTCCCCCCCCCTCCCTCCTATCGTTACATAAAAAATTATTCTGGTAGAAAAGAGCCCAAAAATAATAGTATGGTGTTTTTTTTTTATTTAATTCAACAGTTTATCTCTGGTTTTACATTTTTACAATGCAACTTGTCATTATGTTTTATTGTACAGCAAAGAGTTTATGGCATTACATCATTTCGAATCGCAGATATTGAATCCCAGAATTAAGCTACGGGAAATTTTCCTGTCAGTATTTTTCTAACTGCAGCAAATACCAAATTTATAATTTTTTTTTTTGCGTATGAGTCTGTAAGGTATACACAAGATTCGATTCACAAGAATCGAACTTTTGAGTGAATGAATTAAAGAAGCTGCTTGAGATATGCTAATTTCGGCATACGCGCTTAGTATAAATACCGTGCAGCGTCATTAAAAAAAAGGTGGTTAGGGTTGAAGAAGGTTGTTAAGGTTGATAGATAAGCGAGAGGGAGCTACGAGTTAAGCAGCTCCTGGTGTTATCCTGCGCTAGTGCTTAGCAGGCCCAAAGTTTACGTGGTAGTACTGCTGGTTTGACTCTCTGCTGGTTTGTGAGTATTTGAAATGTATATTTCTATTGAATGTTAATATATATATTCCGTACAAGTAGTACGTATGCTTATTGCTGTAAAAGCAAATTCTATATGTGCAACGAATTCAATAAACATTGTTTCATGTATAAACTGTGTTTGCATCAAATTCATTTAGAGGGCCACTTCAAATTATTTACACCCAAGTCTGGGTAGAAGTGAGCTATATTTCTCTATAAGTCACTCACTTATAAAAACGGGTTAAGGCCATAACACAAAAAATAGAAGAGTGATAGAATCGCAGAAATAGTTTTTTAAATTCCTCTGAAAGTATAAATTGAAATAAACATTGAAGAATGTATTATTACATTCTGAATCATAGAATTTCTTTGGAGTTATAGTTATTATTATTTTATCATTATTAGGACTAAGGGGCAATTTTTGCCTAACTAATGGACTTAATAGATTTGGCAAGAGAAAAAAAGTAAAAACATCCAATTCAATCATCAAATCATTTTTTTACTACTGAAAAAAATGCTTATTATTTCACAAGTACTTACTTTTCAGGCAGTTAAATTTATTATTATTACCATGTTTTTATTAACTTGTTTTCTTGTTTGTTTGTCCCTTACAAATCTTGCAATCGATTTTTAACAAACATCCCGACTAGCTAGACATTTGAAACTTTTAGAATAGCTCAGAACACAATGACAATGCACTATTTTAATACTTTTAGCCATCTTTAAGCATAATTAAATTAATTTTCAGTTATTTTCAGTTAATTTTCTTTTGTAGACTGGTGCAGCTATCTATCGGCAGGAACGGGAACAAAAAGTTAAATGGAAGTTAATTTCCAATTAACTTTATTTTCTTTCAAGTTGATGGGATAATTCACCCCAAAAAAATTTTTAAAGTATTTATTAATGCATAGAATTGTCAAGTTTATATGATTCAACAGAAAATTTAAAAACATGGTATATAAAAAGTTCTTTTTATCTTGTAATTATTTTACGATTTTAGGTCATGAAACAATACTAAACGATTTACCGTTAGCATCAAGTACTTGCTTTTGCATTTGAATGAAGTTATTGCAACGATTTATATTAGAGTATAGACTAAGGCTGATATGTACTAACTCTATTGGATTCGCTCACCTCAGTGTTAATATATAGGGAAAATGTGTCCAAAGATTGCACACTTGGATTTAAAGTTTTTTTTTTTAATTGTGCCTCGTAATAAAGAAATAAATTTTGAAAAATCATCGAAAGTGTAAAATTTCTTTCTCTATTACGGAGTACAATTTGAAAGTGAAACTCAAATATTTTTTTTTTTACTTTTTGAAGCTTACTACATTTTATATGAAAAATTCTATGTACCAGATAAATATTATTGATTTTTATACTGGGGTTTCCACTCACTGTCCTCCCTGTCTCTTCGCACTGTTCAAATGTTCCCTTTGAACAGTTGCCTCCCTCTCATGTTTGAGAAACTTGCCTGCCCCTTTTCATTTTGTGCAGTTTGCTCAACTTGAGTTTCAGGTTGGAAGCACCTTCCCTTTGGTAAACGCTCACGAGGATGTACTCACAACAGGTCACATACCTCAAATTTATGCTTGTATTGTCTTGATTTTTTTCCACAACATTTGAACGTCAGTGTCAATTGTCGAATTTGTATTTTTGTTCGAATTTTGGCAACATCAGGTACCAGACATTTTGTATTCCTATTGAAAGTTAATTTTGACTGCATTTGGTAAATTTATTCTACTAGTAATTGCTGAAAGAACTTTTAATATTTTTGTGTACATGATCTAGAGAAAAAATTGAAATTGAAAACCAATGATAAAAAAAAATAAAATATAGAATTTTTTTTCGTAAAGAAAAGTGAATAACCAATGAGAAACGTAACAATAAACAACCAAGAACATTATTTTTCTAAAAGTGACTACAACCAAGGAGATCTCCAAAAGAACTAAACCATACTCAACGACTAAATACTGTGAAAAAATAATAATAATAACTTTTGAGACTTTTACAAGTTGAACTGTACCCGTCGAGGTCTCTGAAAACTTTTCAGACTGTGATACACGTGTCAGGGACTGAGACCTGCACAATTATTTTACTTGTATCTGTATTTTGGAACGTCTTTACATCTGTTGTTATTAGTTTTTTCATTTAAGTGTACCATCCCATTTTATTTTTCTCCAGCTATTTGTTTTTGAAGATCATGCCATATTATGTTTTTTAATTCTACATTTTAACATAAAAGATAGTGATTTTCGAGCCAGCTTCAAACTAATATTCTAACTACTAATTTTCATGTTCTCACTATCTAGAGTGTCTTGGAGTCGACGTCCGCGGATCCAATCCATTTTAGATGGGGGAGATATTCTGTGATAATATTACTAACAACCTATAATCGCCCATTCTAAACTTTATCTCTGTTCTGGTAAACCCTTTTTCTACTCTTTGACGAAAACGTCTCGCCTTTCACACACTAACTTCCTCCGCGAATTCTGGCAACCTCTCTGAGCTAATTATATTTTGGCGCTTTTACGATAGACGCGGGTTGGCTTCGATGCGAGTAACATGTTCCTGTTTTCATGGAATAAACTTCAGTTGTTCTTATCATTTGGAATTGCGTTTAATTTCGGTCTCGATTGTGTTTCTTCAAGAGATGACCATTTGGGTCATCACACACACACACACACACGCACACACATTATATATATATATATATATATATATATATATATATATATATATATATATATATATATATATATATATATATGTATATATATATATATATATCTCAAATAAAAGTGCCCGAGGTAGCCTTGTGGTAGCACGCCGGCTTTTAGTGATGAGGGTACTCGGATGAAATCCCGACAAGTGTTATTCAATACTTCCGTGTCTAGGCCGGATATGAGCGACGTTCAATCCGTAAACCGAAAAGTTCCCTTTTGAAGTCAAAGAGGGTGGGAGAAGGTAGAATCCCCCCAGATGCCGGTCCTGGGGGTGCTCTGCCAAAACTGAGGTGGACCTGGCTCAATTAGCCTTGTGGTACTCTTATAAACCGGAGCCTCAGATCGCTAGCCTATATGGATCTGGTCTCGAATAAATTCCGGCCAGGGGACATTAGAAACAACAACAACTACATAAAGTCTCTTTACGTTCATTTTTATACATACATTTATTTTATTGCCCTTTTCGTGCGTTATGTAATCTTTCATTGGTTTGCTGTGCAATGGAATTTCTTTGTCCTGATTTTTCAAGTGATTATTTTGTTTTTAACACTTAAAGAGGGAACATAATGCTTCGAGAACCTCTCCATAGCACTCATAAATACGTTTATTTAAAACTCGGGATTTGTCAGTTTATAGTTACTTAGAGGTCATCTTTGTTTGCTTTTTCCTTTAAAGTGCTTTCATATTTCTGGAAATGTGAAAGGGGAACCATTTTGGGTGTGGCCTCAAGAGCTTGGCGAAATTACTGTTTCATATCTTTCTTTAATTATGCTTTTAAAAAGTATTTTATGATGACAGGAGTTCTATAGTTAAATAGTGAAAAAAGCCATAATTTTGCAGTATTTTCACAAAAAGGGATGCCAAAACCTTTTACTTCGTTTATTATGGTTGTTTTTTTGAAAGGAGTAACCTTTCGTGCTTGAGTTTTAAAAAATGGGAGAAAGTTGTGTAAACTTCGATTCTTTATGAACTTAACTAGTTGTTTGCCAGGCGTTGCTGGAGTATTTGGGACATCTTGATAATTTTGGACATTTTATTCTCCCCCCATCCCCGATGCGGATGGGGGACTGATCGTGCACTTAAACGGCATCGGTAGTGTAATTATTCTTCTCAGCGACCTCGAAAACTATGGATTTGACACTAATAGTAGTAGGCGTCGAATATTTTTACAGGTCACTCCCTTCCCACTCCCATCCTTAAGGGTGCTAAGGGAGTCTTACCCCCACAGTATTTTTTTCCAAATTGTAAGTCATGTGTGTACCAAGTTTGGTTCAAATTACTCCAGGCGTTCCAGAGTTAGGCTGGAACATACATGCATACATACATATATACATGCGAACATTATATATATACAAGGAGCGGCCATTAATTTCCAGGACTGATCTAATAATTCCAGAAAATATTACATGAAATACATACCCATTTAATATGTTTCGAAGTAAGTCCCTCCAGCCGTAATACACTTTTTTCTCGGCTGTATAAGTTTCAGAAACAACTTATAAAGTCCTCTTTCAGAATGCTCTTTAATGTGGACGTCACGTTTTCTTGATAGCTTCGACATCCTCAAATCTTGTTCCCCGTAAGCAAATCTTTCGGTTTTGAAAACAAGAAAAAGTCTGTCGGTGCTAATTTCAGTGAATAGGGAGGATACTGCATCTCCACGACCTCATGCTGGGCCAATTTGCTGAAGGGAACAAGATTTGTCGAGGATGTCGAAGCCATCAAGAAAACGGCGACGTCCACGTTAAAGAGCATTAGGAAAGAGGACTTTAAAAGTTGTTTCCGAAAGTTACACAGCTGAGCACAAAAGTGCATTACGGCAGGTGGGAGTTATTTCGAAACATGTTAAATGGGTATGTATTTCATGTACTATTTTCTGGAGTTATTGGATCAGTCCTGGAAATTAATGGCCGCACCTTTTTTATATATACCGGGTGGTCATAAAGAAACATTGCCGATTTATGGACATCTAGAGGCCGTTCCATTGAAACGATCGATATGAGATTTCAAATATAGTTATTCAGAGGTATGAGCTCGGGATTCTGTGAATGGCAACAAAGTGGCTCTCACGGTTAAGGTTATAGGTACAAAAACTCGAAATTTTCAAATAGCAAAACCCACTATTTTCCCACGCATAATGCTCAGCGCATGCGAAAAACCTAGAGAACGTTGGAACGGTAAATGTATCACAAAAAACGGACGCGTTATGCACGCACAAAATACAGCTCTGCGAACGACCAACAAAGACACAATCGGGGCGCACAGATGAAATTTGCATATGAAAGAGGCTTGAAACCATTCACAGAACGCTGTTCGCCAAATATTCAGTGAAGAAAACCGATAAAAAGCGCTCTGATCGTGTTTTTGTTAGCCATTCACAGAGTTGTTTTTTGTGCGTGCATAACGCGTCCGTTTTTTGTAATACACGTACAGTTCCAACGCTTTTTAGGGTTTTCCCATGCGCTGAGCATTTTGCGAAGGGAAAAAGTGGTTGTTGCTATTTGAAAATATCAATTTTTTGTACCAGTAACCGTAACCGTAACCGTGAGCGTCATGTTGTTGCCATTCACAGAATCCCGAGCTCATACCTCTGAATTACTATATCTGAAATCTCATCTCGATAGGTTGAACGGAACCACCGCTAGAGGTCCATATATCGGTAAAATTTCTTTATGACCACCCTGTATATATATATATATATATACAGTAACCACCGCTTATAGTGATCAGTGCTTATAAGAATCAACCGTTTATAAGAATCAATATTGCAAAAACAAAAACAAATGTATTATTTCCTTGTTAAAATTTTCGCTTTAAAGAATCAATCCACCGGTTTTAAGAATCAGCTTACATTCTTCGCGTTCCTTTCATTTTTCCAAAAAAGCCACTTAAACCCTCAAAAGGCACGAAGTTCTTTCTTTATTTTTTTAAAGAAAGAGTGATAAGATGGGATGGAATACAGTCGTAAAATTCATTCCTTTGATTTGTTAGACATAGCACAATGGTTTCCCCTTAAACACTTTAGCTAAAAACGGCCATTTTAGCTTGACCCAGGGGCATCTAACCTGTCTGAGTCCGATTTCACTTTTCTCCACTGACAAAGAGAGGGACTCTTTTTTCCCACCTCCCACATCCTGGTTGCTGTTTCCTGGACCCTGAAACACATAAATCTTCGTCGAAGTGTCCACTATCATTTAGGGAAACGTGGCGTTAGTAGATTCAGCACGTTATCAAGCCCTGAAACGTAAGCTAGAAGGTGAATCTTCGTCTGAGACTATTGGTATTGAAAGAGGTATAAACAGCCTCCCGAAAACTTCATTACGTTAAACTACCATAGAAAACTTTTTCTTGCTCCCTTCCTATAGTTTAAATGTTAAACTGTTAAGCAGGATGTTGTAACAAATATTGGATTTTTTTCTTCTGTTATTATAATCATGTGTATCTACTTATAGGTCTAGAAATTAAGTTGTATTTTTAAAATTATAAAGAATAATTTTAATAAAAGATAATTAACGTACATTAAAGAGTATTTTATGGTAAATTATATAATATATGTATATATAGGTTTGTTTGTGCCTGTCCAAAAACCTAAATTTCGGCTATAAGAATCAGCCACTTATAAAAATCAAAAACAGTAATAACATGCGTGATTCTTATAAGCGGAAATCACTGTATATATATATATATATATATATATATATATATATATATATATATATATTTATATATATATATATATATATATATATATATATATATATATATATATATATATATATATATATATATATATATATATATATATATATTACTCACTCTTGTACTTTGTCTAAATTCATTTGAAATGGAAGTTTAAAGACACGTTTGCTGTCGAATATTTAAAGATTCTTTGGGTGTAATAGAATTTAACAATTAGAAACCACAGTTTGGTTTTATGTAGCAAAAATGACAGCAGTGAAATAAAGGGATAAACTGTATTCTATCAATAAAACGATGAAACTACCAAATATGATTTTGGGGTATCCGACTATGCTCGTAGCAGTGTTTTTCAAAAAATTTAATTACGACAATTTTTGTTCTTTGACTTTTAGGGGGAGTATAGCAACAAAATAGAAAAATGATGAAAAATTAGACTATAAAAGTGCAACTTTTTTAAAAATTGAAAAATTTCGATCCAAACTGGGAGAATATAAATGGCTCTAGCTATACAAAAACAAAATTTGCATAAATCAGTAGTTCTTGTCATTATATATACGTAAAACACTCATGAACTAGTGAACTTAAAACTAATCTGATTTTTTTAAATCTAGAAAAGGTCCAGGTGGTTGTATGCAATTACATATACAATTTCAATAATATCGCATGACATTTTTTATAAATACAAATATAGACCAACAAATAATAGACCTAGAACAAAATGAATAGTTCATTACATTACTAGTATTATGAAGAAAATATCTGAAATATTTCATAGATATATCATGATTATATTTCGAGTCATCAGAATAGTCGTACACATTTATCATGAAAAATGAGTTCTTCAGAAAAACACAATTAAAATTTTTACTTGTTTTAAAATTGATAGCTGTGGCTCTTCTTTAAATTGTTCAAATTTCATTTCAAACGATCGTACATAAAGAAACAAAACCAGATTTTGAAACATTAATTGACATTCTTTAAGAAACAGGAATTTTTTTTTTTAAATTTTCATCACAATCGACTTTTTAAATGTAGTCGGATACCTTAAGGCTGCTGTGTAATAATCCTATTCGATTCACCCACCTCAATGCTAACCTGTGTACTAACCTTATTGGATTCTCCCACCTCATTGTTAACCTGTGTACTAACCTTATTGGATTATTTCACCTTAATGTTAACCTGTGTGCTAACCTTATTGGATTCGTTAACCTCAATGTTAACCTGTGTGCTAACGTTACTGGATTCGCTCACCTCATTGTTAACCTATGGAGAAAATGTGTTCAAGGATTGCCGACTTGTATTGAAAGATTTTTTTTTTTTTTTAAATTGTACTCCGAAATAGACAAAGAAATTTTACACCTTGGGGCATATTTCGTTTTAAAAAGATACTAATAATATTTTAAAACATAAATTATTCGGGGAAGAATTCTGGTATAGTGTGTTTAAAACGCTCCTAAATTCCTTTCGGGGACAAAATTTATAAAGTGAATCCTGTTATAAGGTGTAGAAAATTTCAGGCTATCTGAAATTACCATTTTTATTGGATTATCGGCATTTATGTAGTGTCAATGGTAGACACATTTTTTTTCTAAATAGGTTAACAATGAGGTGAGCGAATCCAATAGAATTAGTACACATCAGGCTTAATCTAGTTGTTCGCAAACTTGGGGTCGCATAAAAATTTGAGTTTTAGTTCGAATTAAATTTATATCATTGAATTATTTAATTAAATATTTTCTTTCAATTTACTATAATTTCATATTTTTAATAGTTTTATATGTCAAAAATTAGTTCAAAATACGTTAAAACCCTATTGGATTCGCTCACCTCAATGTTAACCTACCGAGAAAATGTGTCCAAGGATTGCGGACTTGGAATGAAAGATTTTTCTTTTAAATTGTACTCCGTAAGAGAAATAAATTTTACAGCTTGGGGCATCTTTCGGTTTTTTTACATGCAAACAATTTTTAAAATTTAAATTATCCGGGGGGAAAATCTGGAATAGTGTTTTAAACGCTCCTCAATTCCTTTGGTGGACGAAATTTATAAAGTGAATCCTGCTGCAACGTGCAGAGAAGTTCAGACTATCTGAAAATACCATTTTTATTGGATTATCAGCATTTATGGAGCTGTGAATGATAGACACATTTTCTCCATAGATTAACATTGAGGTCAGCGAATCCATTAGGATTAAGGGGGTAGGGTCACGAATTTCGACAAAAAATGCATTTTCCAATTTTTGCATTTTTGAAAAGTATGTAATCTTGTGCTTGTGATGATATTTACATATTTGTTCTAGCTGCACTAGAAGTATTTTTAATTTTTTTTAAAGAACTATTACCATCTGTCAAAATGCCTGGCGTCACACCCTCACCAAACCAAAACAAACCGCTCGCTGCATTCATAGCTGCATTTTTTAAATTTCCCGTGCTCCAACCAAAACAACCATTTTACCAATAGTAGTACTTGATTACATTAAAAACATTTATAGAGATTTAGCAGATCCTAATCCACTTGCCAAATGCCTGCATGGGAAAACACTAAACAACAATGAGAGTGTAAATAGTATAATCTGGTCACGGATCCTAAAGAATGTTTTTGTGCAGTTAGAAACTTTAAGGGGGTCCGGGACACATTTAAAAAAAATTTATTTATTGAGTTAATATTTTGAATTTTTTTGTGATGGTTAACCATATAATTTGTAAAGAATATCATTTCATAATACTTCTCAAAATGTTTTTAAAAAATTTTTAATTTAAATTTTTTTAAGAAATTGGGGCAATTTAAAATTGTTATAACTCGAAATATTATTTGTCGAATTTCAATTTTTTTCATTTAATTAAACAGAAATATATAAGTTTTAGTTTTGTTTCAGCATTTTTTAAATATTAATTTTAAAAAAAATTAAAAATATTTATATAAAAAATTACAAAAAAATGATGTAACATATTTTAAAAAAATTATATTTTCAAAAGTAAATATTTTTTTCAAATTTTCGGAATGAAAATTAAAGTAAAATAGTTGAAGAAGATATGTTCCAAGTTTCAACCATTTATCTTTAACGGTTCTTGACTTATAACAATTTAAAGACGAGAAATGGGGAAAAACTTATCATGCAGAAAAACGCACTTACAGGTTTAAACAACGTTTGGCTACTATTAGGATGTTGCCAAAAAAAATAATAATCTATCCTGTTCTAATTAAGATAGAAACATGATTTAAAAGTCATTTTAAGCGCAAAAGAACATTTTTAATGCAATTTTTTTTTTTTGAAAATTTGTACAATTTTGTGCCCTGGACCCCCTTAAAAATAGGTATATTTGAAGCAATTGCATCCTATAATGACGGAAATATTACGAAATGCGAAGTTCTTTCAACGTTAGGTATATCTCCAGGTTTTTATACTTCTCGAGTAATGCAAACAGCTGATCGGACGAGATTAATAAAAGCTCAAAATGATGTTTCACAGAAAACCAACGGAGCCAGAATAAATAGAAGACAGAAAAAATGCAAATTAGAAGACAGTCTTGCGGATGACCCAGATGATCCAAGCTATGGAGCTGGCATGCACTAAGCACAAGTGAATGTTTCACTAAATGTTGATTTTCTCAAAACAGTGTTTTTTCCCAGTTAAGGAACATTTTTTCAAAAGCTATTGCTGTGATTATTTTCAAACTTTGTATATTTAATAAATGCATAATATTACATATTTTAACGAAGGGATTTTTAGAAAAATCAATTTTGAGTAATTTAGTAACATAAAACTTGATGTAATTTTGGTGTTTCTGATAAAACATACGTATAGTAGAAGTTATATATTTAAAAAAAAACTAACAAAGTATTTAAATTAAAAAAGCTCTGGTTAAAGTATTTAATATACGTCAGGCAATATACAGTAAAAAAAATTAGAAACTTATATTCAATAGGATTTTTTTAAATGTTCCTTAAAAATGAGTAATTTTAACATTACTGACATAGGGAATCTGGATCATGACCTTACTCCCTTAAGACAGCAGCCTTAAGCGACGAGAAAGTCGTGTTAAATGCTGAACGCAATAGAAAAAAACATACGCTAAACCTTGAACCACCCATAATAAAATCACAATCAATCCCCTTAATGTACACAATGTTTGCTACGAATAAATGTCATGTAGAAAACATAGTTACAAAACACCGCCAGGAAGGAAGCAGATGCTCCGCTTGAAAACACCAACGTCGCCTAAGCTAATTTGCAATCTTATCGCCGCCAGATTAAGTCTGTCAGCGGAAAAGCGGATGTTCAGAAAACAGAGACTTTCACCGTGGCGTATTTGTTATGCAAATATTTCTTTATAATATTTCTTAAGTACTTATACAGTTATTTATATTTTACTTATTTTTTTAGACGAATCAAATATTCATTTTTAACTTTTAAAGTATCAGAAGAAATTCGAATAAATATTTGTAAATTACAGTATTTTTCGGTCCAAAAGACGATAAGACGCATCTCAAATTTATGCTAGGATTGTTAGAAAAAAATGGCTTGTATTTTGTTAAGTATATAAAGATATTTTTAAGTTATTACCTAATAAAGAAAAAATAGAATGATAAATATATTTTATATCAGGCTGTTAATAGTAAGAATAGGTTAATTAGGTTAATTTGTATATATTTAAGGAGATTAGCGCGGAATTACCATTAAAATGTAAATATACTTGACAAAAAGGGGGGGGGGATTTGTTCTTAAATTAATCAATAGATGACACTACTTGTCAACGATTGATATTTAGCAGGGTACGGCTTTGGTGAATTCGCGAGGAGGGAAAAGCTATTTATAGAGTTTGAGTAGGTGTTCAAGCGGATTATTTTTGAAAATCAGCAGAAAAATGTTCCAGAGAGTTCGACGCGCCTACAAGCTAATCATATTTCTTGTAGTTGAGTTAGAATAAGACAAATGACAAAGTTAGAGACATGTAGGATTTCAAAGAGTAAAGATGCCGCTGGGAGGGTTGAGATAAATTTAGATGGGAACGGATTGAGATTCACATGAATTGCAAAATGAGTCGAAGGACGAAGTGATATAAGTATTAAATAGAAACGTTAGTATAATGGATTGAGCTGGAGACTTTTGAATATTAAATAAACGATATATAAAGGGCAAGGATTGGTAATTGTGTTACTCAAGCTACAATGGTAGCATTACTTAAGACTAATCAAGTATGAGTTATATCTCCACCGGACCACCACCAGCTATAACACCTTGTATTACACCTGTGAACTGATCTATTTAATAGAGTGATTGATTTAAACTGCGACATATATATATATATATAATGTTAAGAATTAATTTCAAAAAGAATAATAATTAAATAATTTACAGGGGGGCTTCAGAATTATCTAAATTCAAACGTTAAATATCACAATTTGCCATCTTACGAGATGAACTTCGGGAGGGGAATCCCCGTTTTTAGAATTGAACTTAATTAACGAGGTTGGAAGAACCATAGGGAGAATCTAAATATAGTACTAAATTTAGTCCCGCCACTACCTCATCTTCGGTGCAGATGTCACGATTCGGTCAGATTGTCATGCGCAATGGCACTCGAAGGTTTGAAACAAAGGGTTTTTAAATTAGAGAGGGATTGATTTCGATTGTGGCTGGTAACGCATCGCGAGCGTTGAGATTATGGCTTGGCAGATAATTAACATGGATTGAATTGAGGTAGTTTAACATTCAAAAATAAACTCTTAGGTGTACTTTAATTGTTGTTCTATGCCACAGGCCTTTATTCACTGACTGCTGTATTAATAATAATTACATTAGGGAAAGGTTAAGATGGCGCAACGTGATATAAGACACCATGTAATGTCATGTATATGTATATGTATATATATATATATATATATATATATATATATATATATATATATATATATATATATATGTAGTTATAGTATATGACGGGCGTAGTATTACACCCGCTATAACTGAAGATATTGTAGTCACATAATCCTTTAATTGATTTGCACCGTAGTGGGAGGCATTTCAAGACTCAGAATTCACACAATAATCCTTTTCGATACTTTTATTATTTCTATTCAATGTAGAACCATTCTCCAATTTAACACAGAGCCACGGCAGCAATCGATTCCATGGTGATGGCCAAGTGTGTTTGAACGGGTCTAGGCATATTCCGTGCTCACACATACTTTACGAAATTTCCTAAACCATTTGAATACTTTGACACTGTGACCGACACTTATGCCTATACACATCCCTCATACGGCGATAAATGTAGTCTTCAATAACACCCTCTGCCGCCGTAAACTCAGTAACCGCTCGCAGAATGTGTTTGAACGATTTGCTTTACGACCATGTATAGTCACCTTGTTTAAACACGTTCAAACAGCACACTGAAACTTCTAGAAGGTTGTAGCTTTGTTTTGTAACATAAAACTTCATTTACTGGAGTAAATGCAAAGCTCTGAGGCTGCAGTGTACTAACCCTATTGGATTCGCTCACATCGGTGTTAACCTATGGAAAAAATGTCTCCGAGGATTGCCGACTTGGATTCAAAAACTTTTTTTTAAAAAAAATTGTACTCTGTAACAGAGGAAGAAAGTTTACACCTTGGGACATTTATCGTTTAAAAAATGCAAATAATATTTTTAAATTTAAATTATTCGTTGAAAAAATCTGGTATAATATGTTTTTAACGCTCGTGAATTCCTTGGGTGGACGCAGTTTATAAAATGAATCCTATTACAAGGTGCACAAAAGTTCAGGCTATCCGAAAGTGCCATTTTTAATGGATTATCGGCATTTATGTAGCTGTAAATAGTAGGAACATTTTCTCCATAGGTTATATTTCTTTTTCCTTATGTTTTACATTTTTTTGCATATTATTTTCTGAACAAATTTAGTTGTAACTAGTTGCATGTACTTGTTATAAGAATTTTTAAAAAAAGAGATTCTGCATTAAGAGCGGTACACATTTTAACTGTTAGAATAATCACATAGGTAATTGTATTTATTGGTAAAATGGTTTGGTACGATGCCAATGTTATGAACATGTACTTTGATCGGCTTTGTACATATTTTCTTAAATAAGTTAGTATCAATGTATATTGTATTATAGTTTTTTGAGAATTTAGCTTCGTATTATAGCTAAGAAATTGGTATTGCACATTTGTTTATTTTTTCGATCTTGGAAATGTGTCTATTATTGGAATAAAATTATGTTTATGTGAAATAATAATGCGACTGAAATATGTGTAAACTTGTATAATAATGTAATTTGAAATAATATTAAGTGTTGTAAAGCCAGTATAAAAATGTGAATATATAAACCGCCGTATAAGCTTTTCACTGAGGTCGGTGTAACTTTCGAACTTTCTCCATAGGTTAACATTGAGGAGAGCGATTCAAATAGGGTTACTATACACCAGCGTTATCCACTGCCACTAAACAGATATCTCAATTCCGTTTGGGCCAACCTTAAATAAAAATTAAAGAAATACATCGATGATTTTGAGTAGATACTAGATAAATAATTTCATCTAGACCCTGAACTATTCTCCGAATCAAAATCCCCGCATTTGAAATTTGCATTGTTTTGAATGTTAACAAATAAGCTTTTAAATGGTATTTGTAGTTTATATAACTGTATATAAAATGTTTTCGAACAATAAATATGTTTAAAACACTCTACAAAATATTCCCCCCCCCGAATAATTTAAATTTTTAAATATTATTTGCATTTAAAAAAAAAGAGAAATGCCCCAAAGTGTAAAATTTTTTTCTCTATTACGGAATACAAATTAATACAAAAATCTTTCAACCCAAGTCGGCAATCCATGGACACATTTACTCCGCACATTAACACTGAGGTGAACCAATCCAATAGGATTAGTACACAGCAGCTTTCAACAATTTATAAATGTAAAACATTATATAATAAAAAAGCAACAAAACACGTAGACGCAATGTAAGAAAATAGATATCTTTGTTACTGATCCTTTTTTAGCCTTCCACTCTTATAATTTAATATACAAGAAAACATTAGCCTTTTAGATAAACTCCAACAGGAATACGATAAATGCAATAAGCTCTTCATCTGCAGCTGCCAGACCTTCAGTGCAAATCATCTTTTTATTGATTCCCTTTCTATCTTCGTAAGCACTGACTAACGAGAGAAGGGGAAGAAAAGGATGTATCATCTTACATTACTTGAATTGGATCTAGAATTCTTGCTTTTGGTACTGATAGCTCTATTTTTTTAGGAAAAGTTTCTATATGAAGAATACATGTTTAACGCATGGATTGTATCGGTTTACTATATTCATAGCAAATTGCATGGAAATAAAAGCATTTTGAGAAGTTCGGTGTCGATATTTTTCGATGTCTATTTAATTATAGTTATAGGGGTCGAATTTTTGTAATGGGATCTGACTCTCACAGGTTAATATATTTTTTAAGTTATCAGTTTTGTATTCTTATCTACCAGTTTTTTACCATGTTTTTATTAACTCGCTTTCTTGTTTGTTTGTGTGTTTGTGTGTTTCTCCAGTATAAATCTTGCAATCGATTTTTAACTAACTTCCCGACAAGCTAGACACTTGAAACTTTTAGAATTGCTCAGAACACGATGACAATGCATTCTTTTAATACTTTTACCCGAAAAATCCGCAAGGTGGCGCTTCTATCAAATTCAATGCTTGCACTTTTGCGTATCAGTGTTTGGCGATTTTGTAAACAGAATACATGTGAATTTAGTTTGTTTACAAAAATATTGTGCGAAAAATTTTTAAAAAAATTTTAAAAATTAAAGTTTATAAAGTCTGTGGATAGTATAAACGACTAAAAAGTGATTAAAATTAAATAAAAGAAAGTGAAAAAGAATAATTAAGTGAAGGTTTGTGAAATTACGAGATAATTGTTAAGTTTATATGATTCAACAGAAAATTTAAAAACGTGGTATATAAAAATTTCTTTTTATCTTGTAATTATTTTAACATGACATAAGTGAACCAGGGACCTTCAATCTCGATCTTTTTTTAATTTTCAATATTTTACTTTTACGACATGAATATTGTTAATATTCTTTTCTACTACAATGAAGATTCTTAGAATACACAAATAAGTATTTTGTGGAGGAATCAGACCTGTTTATCAAAAAACTCTTCAAAAATGTTAGAAATTTTCAAAAGTCTCTATGCGTATTCATTTTATTCTAATATCATCCGAATTTCTCAGAATTGTCAATTGGAGTGTTCGTCACAAAACTGTGCATAATTCTTTGAAATCGCAAATATTTTTCAAATTTATAGACCATAAAATATAGTAAAAAAATAAAAAGGACATAACGAAGCAACAGGCAGAATAGATAAAAATTATTTAAGTTTTTATATTGATACAAATAAAATGCACATTCATATTTAAAATCATATGTTAAACTTATACTAAAAATTTAAAGATTTCATTTAATATAGAATGCGCATAGAGCATTCTGAAAAACGTGAACAGTTTTGAAAAAAAATTGAAAAACAGGCATTATTCTGCAAAAAAATCTTCATTTTGAATTTTAAAGGTTTTCAATATAGTAAAAATGAATATTAATTATTCCATTTCGTATATAGAGTTAATAATTGAGAATTTTTAATTAATCGAGTTTGAAGGTCCCCTTGAGGGAACACGGTACCTTTAACCTTTTTTAAAAATTTTGATATTTTACTCTATGTACAAAATGAGAATAATTAATATTCTTTTTCACGACATTGAAGACTCCTGTAATTAAAAATAAGGATTTTTTGCCTGTTTTTCAAATTCTTTTTTTTCAAAAATGCTAACATTTTGCGAAATGCTGAATGCGCATTCCATATCATTTAAAAACCTTAAAATTTCAAATACTATAAGTTTACCACATATTTGTAAACTCAATTGTGCATTGAATTTTTTGTTTGATTCTAAAGGCTTAAATATTTTTTTTTGAAATTCTGCGAGTTATTTTTCTATGTTTTTACTTTATTTCATGGTAAATAAATATGAAAAATATTTGTGGTTCCAAAGAACTATGCACTGTTTTATGATAAACACTTCAATTAACAATTCTGAGAAATTTTGAAGAAATCAGAAGAAAATCAATGCGCATGGAGAATTTTTGAAAATTCTAGCATTTTTGAAGAATCTTTTGAGAAACAAGTCTTTTTCGTCCATAAAATGCTCATTTTTGAATTCTAAGTGACTTCAATAAAGTACAAAAGAATATTAATTATTCTCATTTTGTATATAGAGTAAAATATTCAAAATCTTTATAAAACGTGGTTGAAGGTTCCCATCCGTTTAAGGGGACAAGGGGTCTTAATCACTGTTTTTTTATTTCCAATGTTTTACTCTATATACAAAATGAGAATAATTAATATTATTTCCTGCGACATTGAAGACACTTAGATTTCGCAAATAAGTACAGGTTGTCCATAATTAAACTTCCCTACTTTAAAGTTGTCTACAGTCGAAAGAATTTGTTCAGAAAGTTATGAAATTTTATGTAGGACATATTGCAGGGATGGGAATTTGTTTTTGTGAATAAATAAAAAAAATTCAAAATATCACCACCAGAGGGCGTTTTTTGATTAATTTCACATTTAGCCAACATTTACTACAGTTAAAAAAAATATTACAACAAGACACGTTCAACATGACGGCCATCATTTTCAGCTACCATTTGAAATAGTTAGATAGCATGTTCTACAGTTGACCGCAGTGTGTTCGGGGAAATGCTGATGTCGTGAAATTCTGTCTTTTAGATCAGGTATAGTTCTTGGATTATCAGGAGTGACTTGATGTTTCACATGCCCCCAAAGCCAAAAGTCGCATGGAATGAGGTCTAGGAGGTCGATCTGATAATCGTAACGATGTCATTCTAATTAGCAATAGCAAGCACACTGAAAACAAAATCAACATGACAGTTTCTAGGTTTTATAACAGCTTCTGTTCTACGACGACAAAAATTAATTTGCATTTTTGTTTCTTCTTCGTTCCTTCATATCTGTTATCCGAAAATTAGTTATCGAAAAAGTTTCCCATCGACTTTGCAATCACTTTAAAGATTTTAAAATATAATAAGTATGAATTATTGTTGGTAGGACAACCTATGGATAAAAAGATGGTGAAATTTTAAGTAAAGAACTAGTCGTAAATGTGTAATTCATCAAAAAGCGCTCCCTGGTGGTGAAATTTTGAACTAATTTTTTTTTTATTCTCTCAAACAAATTCCCATCCCTTCACTATATCCTACAAAAAATTTCAAAACTTTCTGAATAATAGTTTCGACTGTAGACAACTTTAAAGTAGGGAAGTTTAATTATGGAAAAACTGTATATTGTGGAGGAATAGGACGTTGGAAGGACTTTGCCTAGAATAAGGACTGTCGACCTATTTAATACTTTTCATGCGTTTTTTGCACTCTTAGGCAAAATACGGTTATGTACAAAATCGTAAAATACATCAAGATAAGCTCGTGGGTTCTGGAATACGACGAAACATGTCGGGCGATCCTAATCAACTCCGCGTCAGCTCTACGGCATCTCTCGGAACAGTCGTTAACGAGGTATATTCATTTCCCGTCTCTAAGTCACAACCGGAGTCTATTTCCGGCAATATCGTTACATACACCTCGATTGGAATTTCCGCGGGTGGTCTGGTTACGCCTTCCTTTGTAACGGGGTTAACTGCCGCGTGCGCGTTTTCATCACCTGGAGGTGCCAGTCGGTTTAGGCTGCAACATTAGTCTGTTGCAGCGGTTCCCAATCGGTGGGTTGCACTCGATCCTTAAACTCTCAGAAACCATCGAATAAACCACCAGAAAAGATAAGAAACATCGAAACAAATCGAATTGTGTTTAGATTGTTTTCTTGGTTCTTGATTTTTGGCATCTGGGGCAGACAACAGAACCACTACATCCCTCCCAGATGACTCAAACAGTCACACAGGTGATGCACACTCTGCAATATATATATATATATATTATATATATATATATATATATTTGCAATATTTGATGGTAAATTATATATACATAAGGAAGGGATACGATACAAATAAGGTTTTTTACTCCACCATGGACCGATGGACCGTGGAGGTATTTCGATATGGAAAGGTGTTTCGCCAGCTGAAAAAGGTTGGGACCCACTGGTCTATTGAATCCATTCTGATGTGATTAGGAGGACCCCCGTTACAAGTTCTATAGTCGGATGTAATCAGTGGCACCTCTCGGTCTAGACTGTTGTTGACAAGCGGCATTCCATCATCTTTCGGCAGATGAAACAAATTCATTATAAGTGTGAATGGTCCTTGGGTGGCCTATTCCCAAGTGCTAGGGGTCAACGTCGCTACGACCTCTTTATCAAAAAATTCTTCAAAAAATCTAGAATTTTTCTAAGTGCTCGATGCGCAATCGTTTTCTTCTGATTTCTTCTAAAAATTTAGGATTGATAATTGAAGTTTTTATGACAAAACTGTTCCTGATTCTATAAAACGTCACATATTTTTCAGATTTATAGACTATGAAATAAAGAAAATAAATAACAGGTAGATTTAAAAATAAATGTTTTTATGGCTTATATTCATACGAAAAGAATCAACGCCTAATTATATGTATATATATATATATATACATATATATATATATATATATATATATACATATATAAATATATATATATATATATATATATATATATATATATATATATATATATATATATATATATATATATGTATATATATATATATGTATATGTATATATATATATATATATATATATATATATATATATATATATATATATATATATATATATATATATATATTCATAGTTGGGCCCGTATTCTTGGGATAGATGCTATCCCACCCCGTAAGGAAAAGGTTAATCTAATATAACAAGTGAATATTGTGGGCAGCTTCAAAATAAACGAACATTTAAAAAAATGGCCCTTTGAGGCGTTTTTAAAGCATATGTGAGGCGTAATGCTAGGCGTTTAATGTGAGGTGTTTTTAATGCATAATTGTACATCTTGGTTAAAAACCATGTCGCGGAGGGAGCTGGGATGCCGTATTGAGATTAAATATTCTGTAGGGTCGAAATAAAAGATTTAAAAGCAAAAATAAGAAATCTTTCATTAAGGAGGTTTCCATTTCGGATTTTTTTTGTCCCTGTCATTGTATTGGAATAGTGACTATAATGTGTTGCTTTTATGACGAGTATTGCCAGTATCTGATGAAGCATTATATTTAATGATAATGATTATTCAGGAAACAACACTCATTATTTGATGAACGTCATTAACAAGTAGAAAGAGAACAACTAAACAGGAAAAGAAGTCTGTCGAATTCTGCACTTCTATAATCAGCTTAGAAAGAAAGTTTCTCGACACCATTGATTTCCAATATTTTTTTCCTTGCGGCATTAAATTCTAAAGTTTACGGCACAGTTTAGGATAAACATCCTATGTAACGCAGGGAAAGAATTTTTCAAAATCCGAACTGTTGTATGTCGATATTCAGAAAGTATTATATTTAAAACTTGTATTTTTGAATTCTTGCCTTAAAAAATCTTTCATATCCTATATAAAAAAAATTCTATGTATATATATATATAGTAAACTTACTTAAAAAAAATCAAGGCTTTTAAATGATATGGAATGCGCACGGGGCATTTTGAAAATTACTAGCATTCTGGAAAATATTTTTGAAAAGCAGGTATTATTTTACGAGAGAATCCTTATTATTAATTCTAGGGATTTTCATTGTAGTAAAAAAATATTAATTATTATTCTCGTTCTGTATATTGAGTTACAAATTGAAAATTCTAAAATTTGAAGTGGAATGTCCCTAGACCCCATAAACTCAGAATGCCTATTAAAATTAAAATTTTTAAAAGAATTTTCTATTAAAAAATTGAAATTGAAGTAAATATTTGGCCCGTCTGCGAAGCATAGTAACTAATAATGAAATAACAATATTAACATATTGCAAATTACGTAATAAATGCATTGGTAGGTTAGTGTCGTGTCCATAAAAAATTGCCCGATCTAGATCAGGAAATTGACTTCTGATGGAGAAAGGGGTGCCATTGCCTCAGAAAGTTTGGACTTATGCCTGTCGGTCCGCGGAAGGTATTTGATTTCCCTTCTACCACCCAATGGGAGGCGTATGATAGTAAATACAGGAAGGACGTATAATATTTCTATATTATGTGTATATCAATATAAGTGCGTATAATTATTTCATAGATGATGAATACAAAAATCTTACAAAATTGAATGTAACTGTATATTCCTTACAGACGTAAAAAATATCAGGCAATAGAAAAATCCTTTAACGTAAGATTACGATCCTCCATAACGGTCCTCCGGAAAGAAAAATTTCAGGTGTCCTGCGTCTCGAGTTCTAATTTTGGTACCGCTTCAAATCCAGTCTGTCTTGCTTGGGCAAGCTATAAACAGTTAAATATAAAAGTACCAAAATGCGTCAAAATTTGGACATATATATATATATATATATCTGCCTGTGATATATATATATATATGACACGCGTAGGGCTACGCCCGTCATCTTACAAATTATGGCAGTCATTGTATATCCGGTGGTGTAGCAAAAGTAATCCAATCAATGATTGAGCAGGCATCAGTTCAATTTAATCCAGTTTTATTCTTTGTCATAATACCACCTCTCCAGATCTACGCATTTAGTCGTTCGCCATTTATTTTTTTAGAGCCGCGGCGAAACACATCTGATAGCATCGACTTCAATCCCACGCTCTAACCAAATTCGCGGGAATCTCCGCGAACAAATTTTCCTTGGACATGCGCAGAGCCCGAAGCAGACATCTTTCAAGGCTAAATAAAATGTAAACGTTCCTCCTCGACCGTAGAACACAGAGGCGCGCGAAGATTATATAATAAAAAGGGAATTTCCCTTTCCCAATTCGCGTCTTTGAATACGAAGAATTAGAGGCGAATTACGCCACGAATATAATTTAATTCCCAAGCCCCCTTTAAATTTAGAATAATCATTCTTTTCCCACTAAATCCTTTGCAACTTTCCCCCCCCCCCGTCCCCCTGAAGGCGCGCACACAAGGAGTAGCTAATTCCATGTGGCAACGCCTCAGAAGAGCAAAATCATCAAATCCACCAAATGGAATAGAGGACGTAGCCCTACGCGTGTCAATAGCCGAGCAGGATTGAACTTCACGGAAAAAAAAACCCGCCTCATTTTTTGGAATAGCACTACGGTGCGAAGATTTACGATACAAAGAACAATATATAGAAGCATACCATGGATTCGAAAACAGAAGAAAAGGATTTGAAAACAATATTAAAGCTAGACGATAGTTTGGTAGACCAGCAAATGGCTCACGATATGAAAAAAGAGGATCCAAATGAAACAGTGAACGATGATAATGAAAATAATGAGAAAAATGAAACAGTTTGTGAAAAGAGAAGTAAAAAAGAAACAAGATTGAGAGGACAAATTTTGGAAAGAAACAGGCCTGATATAACATTAGCAATACCACAATTCGACAACAGCAGTATCAAAAATATCTTTCAATGGTTCCAGTTGTTTGAAGAGAGTTGCAGCACGTTTGAATTAAATGAGAAATGGAAAAAAGAAAATTTAATGCGCTACGTAAGTCAAGATATTCAAGAAGTAATAATATCAACGGAATTATATAAAGAAGATTACGCAGTTATAAAAAAAAACAGCTGATATCCATTTTTTCACAATGCCGAGAAGAATTACGAATCAAATTTCGAGAGTTACAATTACAGGAAAATGATGACCTCTTCAAATATTTTAAAGAAACACTTGAACTTGGAAAGCAACTACAAAAAGACGATGCAGAAATAGTAGAGACTTTATCGCTCGACTCGCCACATCACATGAGAACATTACTTTCGCTGCAGGACATCAAAAATCCGTTCGATTGGCTGGAAAAGGCCAAGAAGATTCACCTGCCAATCACCAGTTCCAGACAACAAAACTTTACGGAAGGAAGAAAAAATTATGCCGCAAGGGGTCATTGGAACTCCGGCGACAACGAATCAATGCGCCGCTGGACTGACACGGATAACAGACAGAGATGGAATACTTACGAGACACCCAGATATCAAAACCAAGACAACTACTACAAACCGCCTCGAAATTATGTGGAGCAGAGACGCTTTGACAACCAAAAGTATAATAGTGGAGGGACAGTCAACATAAGATACCAAAATACGAACTACGCCAACAGAGACAACAGATGACTTCTGGTTTCAGCTCGGGTGAGTGATAAAAATTTTCAATGCTTACTGGATACGGGTAGTACGGTTACACTGATTTCACAGTCATTATTTAAAGTAATTAAAGATTTTAAAAAACTAAACTTAGAAAATATTGTGATAAATCAAACTTATGGTCAAGTAACTGTAGCAAATTTAATAAAAACAACTGTAAAAATTGGTAAAATAACTAGGGAAATGGAAATGTTGGTAATTAAAAGTGATTTGCCATATGTGTTGCTAAGTTTAGAACATATGAGACTTTTTCGTCTCGAAATAAATTTAAGAAACTTAAAAGTATACCAATTTAATAAAGAAATATTACTGTGTAATGATAATTATGTTAATCCATATGCATTGAATGTTCAAAGAAAAATAATTGGAAATTATTGTGATAATATGTATAATGGTAAAAGGTGTTATAAAAATAACAATATGTGTAATTTTAGAAATGTAAACAAAAATGTATATGAAAATAGAAAATATTTTAATCATTGGACTGTGAATAGTAATAGAGGGTATGATAAAGGTAGAAAATTTGTTAAGAGAAACTATTTAAGATATGATCACTCTCCTGAGCACTACAAAGGGACTGTTTACAAAAATTATGTGAAAAGTAATGTGAATAATGTTTTTTCAAATGACTATGAAACCCTGAATTTTGACAATAACCAAAGAATGAGAAAATCAAATGTAAATTATGAGAATTCAAACAAAATAACAAGTACTGATTGTAATATTCAAAATTTAAATGAGACATCAGGTATCCCCGATGATACATTGAATACTCTGTTTAAAGAGCCCGGTGATGCTTTGGACTTTGTGACACCAGAGCAAACACCCGAGGACTGGCCCCGATTAGAAAACATTTTAGAAAATTTCGAACATATCTTTTCAAAAAATAAATATGATGTAGGAAAAATAAAATTAGAACCTCAAAGAGTTCACTTAACTTCAGAACTTCCAATAGCTCTTAGACCCTATCGTTCCTCACAAACTGAAAATTTGGAAATACAAAAACAAATAAATGAGTTGTTAAAAGCAGGATTTATTAAACCATCCCATTCACCATTTGCATCACCAGTCTGCTTTGTAAAAAAGAGAGGAGAAGGAAAAACTCGTTTATGCATAGATTATCGTAAATTAAACTCAATCACAAAATTTGATTCAGAACCTATTCCAAGAATAGATGACATCTTAGACCAACTAACACATGCAAGATACTTTTCAACACTTGACTTAACTTCGGGATATTGGCATATTGCAATACAGTCAAACCCGTTTAATGGAATATCGGTTAAAAGAATATCCCGTTTAATGGAATAAATTTTCAATGTCCCAAACCGTAGTAATTTGTTTCTGTGTTAAATTTCCTGGTTAATGGAATATATTGTTTTGAAGTTATCCCGCTTAAAGGAATAATTTTTAGCCATGACGATATCGATCTTTTTCTATTTCGCACACTTCTTTTCAGAATTTTTTTCTGTAAAGTGCAATAAGGAATGTGCAATTACTGAATGTCTCTCAAAGCAATTTTTTCACTTCGCAGAAAGTGTCCAATCGCAGGAAATGGGGATTTCTTCGATTTTAAAGGGCAATTCATTGTTGTTGCTGTTTTTGCTAGCCCCCCCTCCCTCCCCGTATTGCTCGGCCGCTGGCCTACGTTTCCCTATTCAGAGAATGAACAATAAGCTTCCCCCCCTAAAATGAGAGCTAGAAAATGAGTGGATGTGTGTGTAAAGGAAATGTGAAACTTCAACAGGTCCTTATCTTGAAGGGGACGTGGATTACCAACTGTAACGAATCTCTTCGGAGAAGCGCAACATTTAACTTGGGGGTCTCTAGCCTTGAACATTTAACTGTACATTTTCTACGGCGATTAGTTCGACAGTTCGCTTTCGTGAAATCAGTAATCTTTCTTGTGCTTTACAATGTCTTTGAGACGAAAAGATCTTACTTTAAAAGAAAAAGTAAAAGTCATAGAGTTTGCAAAACTAAATAAGTGTACGCAATTAGAACTCTCAAAAAAGATTGAGATATCTCAAGCTCAAGTTTTCAAATTGTTAAAAAATAAAGAAAAAGTCTTGAACGCCTGGAAATGCAATAAAAATCTTAATCAAAAACGAAAACGTACAGGAAAAGAATCTGAAGTTGAAGATGCTCTTCTTCAGTGGTTTGCTGAAAAACGAGCTTGTAATGTTCCTATTAGTGGATTATTATTGAATCAGAAAGCTGAAGATTTAGCACAGCAGTTAAATATAACTGATTTTAAAGCTACAAATGGTTGGTTGTGCAGATGGAAAGCAAGAAACCAAATTTCTTTCAAAAAAATTCACCGTGAAGCAAGTGATGCTGATGAAGCCGCTGCCAGTTCTTGGAAAAATGTAGTATTACCTGCTTTATTACAAGACTACAGTTCTTCTTGTATCTATAATTGTGACGAAACAGCACTTTATTACAGAGCAATGCCTGATGGGATTTTGTGCTTAAAAGGCGAAAAAGTTGTTGGAGGAAAAATCCCGAAAGACAGACTGACAGTTTTATGCTGTAGTAATGCTGACGGCAGTCATAGAATGCCTCTTTTTGTAATCGGGAAATCCAAACGCCCACGATGTTTTAGAGGTGTAAAATCCCTTCCAGTTAAATACGAAGTGAATTCAAAAGCTTGGATGACTGTTAATTTCTTTCAAAACTGGTTAGTGTCATTTGATAATGAGATGAATAAGATGAAAAGAAAAGCTATCCTTTTTATCGATAATTGTCAAGCCCATAAAGTCGACGTAAGACTAAAAAATGCAGCACTTCATTTTTTGCCTCCGAATACTACAGCTATTTTACAGCCAATGGACCAGGGAATTATATCACTTTTTAAGAGGAATTATAGAAAAGAAATTGTTAAAAAGATCATAGCTTGCATAGATGATACTAGTGGATTTTCTATCAATAGCTCAACTAGTAAAATTATTAGAAACATTTCAATTCTTTCAGCTGTTCATATGATGAACAAATCCTGGAATAATATTTCCTCTGACGCAATAAAAAGTTGTTTCGTAAAATGTAAATTTTCAACACACGTAACAAATGATGAATTAAATGATGAATCAATTACAAACACAAATGATTTACCACCAGAAGGAATGACAGAAGAAAATATTTCCAATTTTGTAAACTTCGACAATGACTTGGTAGAATGTGGTGAAACTTCAGACCCTCAATTTGATCAAAGCGAAGTCGATGAAGATGAATTTGATGAAGAATGTACCATTAAAAAGGTTCCGTCACATGTTGAAGTTAATAACGCTTGTGATATTATAAGACGTTTCTTGGAAACGAAGCCAAATGCAGACTTTCATTTATTTTATAAACTAGAAAATCAAATAACAGATTTGCTGCATTCACAGAACAGTAAACAGTCTAAAATATCCGACTTCTTTAGCAACAAATAAGTAAGTAACATTGTAATTATTTCAAAAAAATTAAAGGAAATTTGTATATTCTACAATAAAATTAGCTCATTTATCATCAATTTTCTAAATTTTAATGTGTTTAAATTGTTTCTTACTTTTAATTAATAATTGTTTGTTAATTATAATAGTTTAAATATGCCTATGGTTTAGGTAAATTTTAATGCTTTCTAGGTTTAACTGTAAATTTAAACATTGTGGGCGTGTCAATGTGATCCCGGATAATGGAATATCCCGCTTATTAGAATAATTTTTCGTGGCAAATTGGCTATTCCATTAAGCGGGCTCGTATGTACATGACAAAGACACAGAAAAATTAGCTTTCACTACAAATTTTGGACTATATGAGTGGCTCAGGCTCCCCTTTGGTTGGAAGAATGCTCCCAGTGTTTTTCAACGAGCAATTAGACAGCTTTTTATTCCAGACAATTAAGAAAACATGAGAAAAATTATGCCATAACAGAGATTGAATGCTTGACAATTGTTGATTCAATTGACAAATATCACTGTTATTTACATGGCCAGAAATTTACAATACATTCAGATCACTCTGCATTACAATGGCTAAAAAATGTAAAGAATTTAACTGGCAGGCTATTTAGATGGTCATTAAAATTATCAATGTATGATTATGATATAGTGTAAATGCAATCTATTCAATCTATTCCCTTAATATATTACATTTACACTATATCAATTATGATATAGTGTAAATGTAATATATTAAGGGAAAATGCAATCATGAGGCTGATATGTTATCCAGAAACCCTGTGAGTCATTTTGTTAATCAATATTGTTATTTCCTAAGCACAGATGAAATAATTAAAGGACAGTGGGATGATAATATAAATAACATTAAGTATAAAAAATATAATGGAGTCTTAACTATAAAAAAGAAAAACTTAGTCAAAATTGTAGTTCCGCCATCACTAAGAGTAAAGTTAATAAATTCAGCTCATGAAAGGTTCGGTCACCCAGGTGTAAAAAAGATGTTAAAGTTAATTTCCCCAATTTACTATTGGCAAGACATAATTGTAGACATAGCAAATTTTGTTCGTTGTTGTGAAACCTGTCAAAAGAATAAAAAATCAACTCAGAAAAAATTTGGACTGATGGAGCAAGTGCCTGTGGCGAATGAACCATTTGACTTAATTTCAGTCGATACTGTTGGGGGTTTCAATTATTACAATTCAACAAAAAAATATCTTCATCTTGTAATTGATCATGCAACCAGGTACATATGGACATTCCCCTCAAAGAGTGTAACCAGTGAAACTTACACAAACTGCTTGAGACAAGTTTTCAATATAAAGGTTCCAAAACAAATACTCAGTGACAGAAATGCTGCATTCACTTCTTCCAGATTTAAGAAATTTTTAAAGCATCACAATGTACGACAATTATTAACCAGTTCGCATAGACCTCAGACAAACGGCAAGAATGAAAGATGTAATCAAACAATAGTAGCAAAATTAAAATGTACAGTAAATTCTTCTTCGAAAAAAATTCCCTGGACAAAAATTTTAGAACAGGTAACTTTTGAATACAATAATCAACCCCATTCTGTGACTGGTTTTTCCCCAAACTACCTTTTATTTGGAATACTACCATATAATTCACCTTTGCCCAATACAACTTCATTAAATTACCCACCTGTTGAGGAAGCCAGGAAAATTGCAGTGCAAAGAACTATTCAACACCATAAAATTAATAAACAAAGATATGATAAACATTTTGTTCAGTCAAATTTTAAAATTGGTGACTTAGTGATGTACGAAGAATTTAAATACCCAAATTCAAGAAAACTAGATCCACCTTATTCAGGCCCCTACACAATTTTAAATCAACTATCTAATGTAAATTTTGAAATTAACAGACCAAATCAATATACTGGAAAAGCCACCGACATTGTACATTCAACAAGATTAAGACATTTTCATCCACAAAATGAGTTTAAATTAAAATAAATTTCAGTTCCTGCAGCATTTCTTGGGGGGAGGGGGGAAAATAAGGAAAGTTTTGTACTAATTGCAAATAAAATTGAAATTGTGAATTTTGAATGTTAATAATAAAACTATGAAAATTAAATTGTATTGCTGAAATTAAGGAAAAGCTATAATATGATTTGTATTGATTTTTATTTGACTTTAACAATTGTATGATATGAGTTAAAATTTAAATAACTGTTGAAAGAAATTTTTCTAAATCTACAAAATCTGAGTATGTTGAAATGTTTATCACTAATTTATAATGTTTTGAAGTTTTTCAGTGTCGTGCACTATACGCACCAATTTTTCACTCTGAATTTTGTTTAGAGTTGTCGGTTGTGGTTAAGACGGTGGGAAATTGTTGAACCTGCTCTCCTCTGACCCAACCATGCACTTGTTCACTCAACTACACAAACACACACAAACAAAAACATACACCTTGAATTGAACAGAATGTACACAGATGAAGGAGTGGTACACCAGTACCAGAAGTGAATTGTTTTACATAATGAATCTATCATTGTGAAATATTAAGGTGAATGAAGTGTAAATTATAAAATGTTTGATAACTTTGAATTGTGATAAATTTGAATCAGAGTTTTGTGTTATGGAAAAATTTTGAAGTATAAATAACATGTAGAGAATTTTGAATTTCATGTGTAATTTCATATGTTTGTATTTCATAAGTAAGTCGAAGGTATAAAAGAGCTTTAAAAAGATAAACTGTATTGTAATTGATATCAAAATACATTTGTGTCATCGTAAGATGACGGGCGTAGCCCTACGCGTGTCATATATATATATATATGACAGACGAGTGGTTTGCCTGTTCTAATATCTTTAAATTGCAGACATGATTCATTCGTTGTTGGAGAGTGGGAAATACTAATTGAACAATACTTCAGTCCACACGTTAAATTACTTTATTAAATTATTCTTAAGAATACCACTCTCAAAGTCTTTGTCCCTAGTTAGTCATTTTAACATTCGGCAATGACTGCTAGGGCGACTGCACGCAGCAAGTTCCCAAATCAATCTGCGTTGTTCTAAGTAAAAAATCGCGCGTCTTCTCTCCTGGCAAGTGCGCAGAGCCCAATTTTGAATTTTCCAGAAGCATCTTGCCGCCAAACCTATACAGTATCTAAAAATAATCTCTCTGCATGGAACTTCATTCCGCCGCGAATCGAAGGTCAATCTCAAAACGGGGAATAACCTACTTTTTCTACCCGCACGCGTCCTGGAATATGAAAACTAGTGGCTTTTTCGCACCACGAAAATTATTAATCCCGAAGCCCCCTTTAAATTTAACTTAATTATTCCGTTCCCCAGTTAATTTCTGACACACACACACACACACACACACATATATATATATATATATATATATATATATATATATATATATATATATATATATATATATATATATATATATATATATATATATTGCTAGAAGTGTGTTCAGAGCATTACACCTGAAAATGGCCAAATTTTCGGGAAGAGCTAAAGAAGATATATGTCGAAATTTCATTTCTTGTTTTATGAATGCCTGTGATAATTTTGGGAAAATATATAGTTCGTATCACTTCAGAAGGCAAAACAATATACTATTAAATCAGCTTTCAATTTTTAAAGATTGATTTTGAATTTTAATTACAAAATACAACACTCTTCTAGTAACTCCATTTTGTCAACATCGACTGAAATGCTTTGAGGGAATAGTGTCATATCTGTATGGTAATGCACAATCTATCTAAACTTTTCACAATACAAAGAAAATCCTTGAAAACATGAACAGCAGGTTAGGAAAAAATACAAATTTATTTTCCAAATAAAATTTAATGAACATTTTTATTAAAGGAACATTTTAATACAACAACATTAGGCACTGACGAAAATCTTATTTTCATTCTCCGCGCATGAGCAAGTTACCCCTCCTGGTTGTTGAAGAGTGTAATAAGCGCCATCTAGTGTTGTTACTAGCTTATAACATTATTCGAGAATGAGAATCTCTTCTTATAGAGCATTGTGGTGCAATTATCTCACTATCGAAATTTTCGGAGATGTAACACTCTTCTAGCATAGGTGCGATATATATAGATACATATATACATAACACATACATACATATATACATACAGAACGGGAATGCAACGATATGAAATGCTACGTTAATAACCTGCGGTAGTTTCGTTAGAAGAGACTACCTGAAATTTTTTTTGAATTCACTTTAATCGACAATTAGGTAAGAAATGGTAAGAGGAGGTACCAGATGGGTCCCCTACATGTGCTCGGTCAAAACTGGGGTGGCGTAAAGGGGTGGTGTTGCTTCACCCCTACCAGTGGTTACTAACCTTTCGTTTACCTCGGACTACTTGTCAAAAAAAAATGGGGACCATCTTCCATCCAATCCTTTTTGAAGCAAAAGTGAGTTTTATTTTCTGAATAAACAAATTATTTGTCACTAGCTGAAAACCCGCCCTTCGCTACGGAGTACATTCAAATTAAATACAATCGTCAATGTATGCAATTAATGCCATATATATATATATATATATATATATATATATATATATATATATATATATATATATATATATATATATATATATATACACTCAACAGCCAAAACATTATGACCACCCCTACATTTTGCAATGAATTCGCCTGGATAACGTGGAAGGCACGTGATCAGGTGGAAGTGGTATTTCACTGCTGCTGGAGAGTCTAAAGAATCATTCTTTCACTTACTTCTGTGTGTGATGGGAAAGGCTGCGGATCTAAGCGACTTTGAAAGAGGGCAGATTGTAATGGCTCGAAGGCTCGGAACAAGTATTTCCGAAACTGCACTACTCGTGGGTTGTTCGCGACCTACAGTTGTTAGTACTTATGCAAAGTGGATAAATGACGGTGAAACCAGTAGTAGACGACATGGTGTTGGACGTCCACACGCTATCAAAGAAAAAGGTCGTCGGAGACTGTCTCGCATGGTGAAGCAAAACCGGAGCCAGACAGTGGCTCAGCTGACAGCCCAATACAATGCAGGGCCCAGTAGAATAGTATCGCAGCACACCGTTCTTGGTCCTAGTTGTTAAATAAAAAGTTTAAATTCGCCGTTGTTATGAAACGATGGAACCGATTTTTTTATCACTCCTTACCACGCGGACTATTTCTTGGGGTCTATCGTTTAGGAAACACTGAGCTGTACGGTGCCTCCATCGAAAGCAGCCAATGATTCTTGCAGTCACTCTAAAAACTGTTTTTGTGCGGTCTTTTTTTGAGCAATTTCTTTTGCACGATTTATGTAAAAAAATTCGGAACTAATGTCCATCAAAATATGCAATGTGAATAAAAAGGAGTGAAAAGGAGGGAATTAATTACATCAAGCAAGAAATTAACTGAATGGGAATTTTAAGTTATTTTAAGTGATTTTTTTTGTGCGTTTTTAGGTGTGCGGTATACGTAGAAAAATTTCTGTGGAAATACACAATACGATTAAAAAGTAAGAAGTAAATTAAATTGGAATTTTATATTGTTTTAGGCGTTTTTTTTGTGCAGTATATGTAAAAAAATTTTCATTTAAATACATAATATGAAAAAAATATCAGAAAAAGGAAGAAATTAACAAAATTAAGTAAGAACTTAAGTAAATGGGAACTTTAGGTTAGCTGAAGCGATTTTTTTGTACGGTTTTTTTGTACCTTTTATGTGTGCGGTATATGTAAAAAAAAGCTATGAAAATACATAATACGAATAAAATAAGAAATTAATAAGAAATTAACTAAATTGGATATTTAAATTATTTTAGACGGTTTTTTGTGCGGAATATGTAAAAATATACCCATTAAAATACATAATATGAATAAAAAGTAAGAAAAAGTAACAAATTAACAAAATTAAGTAAAAAATTAAGTAAATGAGTATTAAGTTTGTTTAAGTGATTATTTTTTCGGCGAATTTTTTGTGCGTTTTTATGTGTGCGGTATATATAAAAAATGTCCAAGAAAATACATATGAACAAGAAAAAAAAAGTAAGAAATTAACGAAATTAAGTAAGAAATTAACAAAATTGGAATTTTAAATTATTTTAGGTGATTATTTTATGCGTTTTTATGTGTGCGGTATGTTAAAGTCCATGAAAATTCTTAATATGAAAAAAGTAAGAAAAAGTAAGAAATTAACGAAATGGGAATTTTAAGTTAGTTTAAGAGATTGTTTTTGTGTGTGTTTTTTTTACGCTTTTTTCTTTTTATGCGTCCCTGTCTACGGAAAAAAAACAGGTTTGAGTGTATTCAAATTTCAAAATGCAGTCTGATTCGTAGAAAAAAACTCAAAATAAGTTGTAATTTGCAGTTTTTACGAAAATGAAGCATAAATCATAATTTTACAACCTTGAGACTTTTATATGCATTTCTAAAGTATGTCTGCTTATTTCCGAGTTATGTAAATCATAAATTTTAATTTCATGATATAGTGCGTTAAAAGGAAAGCAAAGAGAATCTTTCGTAAAATGCTAAAAATAGCTTTCAGTCGCGAGTTGTTAGCATTATTAAAGTGGCGAATTCAAATAGTGTTAGTTATATCTCACATTTTTCGTTTGATGTTTAACGAGGTCTCATAATAAACAAAGAAATAAAAATTCAACAGAAAATAAATGAGACATTTAGGTATCCAAATTCTACTACAAATACAAAGAAAGTTTTACAAGGTGTTTTTATTATATACAAATTTAAATTGAAAATCCAGAGTCGTATTGTACATTACGTGAGGGTTGAAAATTTGGAAAAGAGTTTCATTCGTTTCCTTTTACTTTAAATGAGAGGTGTAGGATCAAAGCCAGCAAGCAATCTTCATTTAATTTTCAAAACTGAGTGTTTTGTAGCATTTCAATCAGTTAAAAACGAAAATTTTTTGAAAGTGGCTTACTAATGAAACGCAATTTGGCAAATTTATGTATTCGAAAATACTTACGATATAGTCCTTTAATACTTAAGATATAGTCGAAAATACTTAAGATATGTTCTTTACCGAAATTAAAACCTCTTCAGACCCGAAGTAATAATAACAATTTAAATATCCTTTCATGGCTTTTATACTCAGACATTGACATCAAAGACCACAAAAAAAAAAAAAATTCTGAAATTCATAATTTAGGGGGCTAGTAATTTAAAGTCCACGTGTGTCGACCTCTGGTCTCAACGGAGTAAAACAGCGGAAAATTTCCAAATGATTAAAACACTCAAAATTGAATAAAAATGAGGTGGCGGAATGTGGCTAAGTGATTAAATGCAATGATAACTGTCTTAATGAATATTATTAACAATTTACAGAAAAAATAATTGAAATTTTTTTGACAGATTTTAAAATTTATACTTTTTTTTAACATTTTTGTGTAGAATGATACTTTTTAAAGCAATTATTCCTTACTCAACACAAATAAATGTTACATTTTATGCATACTACTCTAATCCTTGAGTTCCTGATAATCCTGGAGTTGGTAATCCTGATAATCCTTGAGGATCCTGATAATTGGCATTTGGAAGCATTTTTATCTTCCATAAATTTTGGTGAAAGTCCTACTCCATCTAGGTGTACTTCCTTAGTTCGTAGTTTCACTACAGCTCTTTGTTTCACTTGCATGTTTTCATCCTCATTTATTGTACACAAATATTTTCTCTCTGTTTGTTGGTTTTGTTCCCTCTGTATTTCAGGAGACCAAAGGCAACTGTCATACGATATTCCAATAGTGACATGTATTGCTTGATACCATTTATATTTTGAAATCTCCTATATTGAATCCAGCAGTTGGAAATGGCAAGATCTATAAAATGTCTAAATACATGTATAATGGGTTGGTGGGTGTTATTAATTATGATACCCAATGATATGATTTACATATGTAGAATTAAGTATTGCGTTGTGTTTTTTGAAGAATGACAGATTATCCGATTGATATAATAACGGATACGTTTATTAATACATTATGTTATCACAACTAATCTCTTCATTTACAGTTTCATTCAATATCATTATAACCCTTTTTATTTTACTTCCTACAATACAATTATCACTAGTAATTTCTTATCAATTATTATACCTTTACTAGAATATTTTCTCATTTAATGGATCTTATAACCCGTTCATCAACTCATAATAACATCATATTTCAACGTTATCTCAATTTCTAATAGAAAGATCTATAGTATAAACATTCGGAATATGTAGTGTATGAATGAGAAATCGCGATGGCACACGTTTAAAACAAGTGATCAATACGGAGCACAAACGACACATACCTCCATTGATGAACTCTCATGAAGTCAATTAAATGCGCTGGCACTGTCTGGGAATAGGTCTTTCAATTCGCCCTCCTTTGACAAACTCGTCTGCAGTCCATTAAATGCACTCGCGTCGGCTTGGGACCCTCCTTTCAAACCCGTCTATGGTTGCGGTACGCTTTCAGGGTCCGTAACTTCAGCTTGTAGCATACTGTAGGTCATACTGCTCAGGCAATTCGATTCTCGGGATGTGGCACTCTGCTTCCACGTGGTCGGCCGGCTCTATTCTTTCATAGAATCTGGTTAATCTCGATGTTAGTCACTGCCTAGTATTTACGCTTTGGGACATCGGTGCAAATAAAGCGTCAAGCTATATTAATTTATCATACGCTGGCTAAGTTTCAATTCGAGCTTTCTCATTCTAAATTAATTCGTCGGCTCATGCTTTTAACTACGGTCTAGGTGTTCGTCCTTGCTGCTCCTCGGTCGTAATAACTTTTTAGGATCCCCGCATCATCTGATCTGCTCATTCCTTCGTTTTCTTATTGGTCAGAGATATCTTATTCCTATTCTATTGGGCTACTCATTTCTTTCCAGAATCTTCTTTTTCTCCCCCTTCTCGTAGGTGGGGCCACTCGCCTCCCATCATCATTATTCCCACGGCAGTATTCCCATCTTCTCGAATATCATCTGTTTCCGATTTTCACCACTTAGCCCACACCATCACTATTCAACTCATTTTCGTCGTTAGTGTGCTTTCCCTTCTTCCTATATCTTTCACATCTGCATCTGGTCTAAGCATACCCCACGTAAATTTCCTTTGGCGGTTTCTTTTTCATCCTTAATGGCACTTAAACATCCTGTTTCTTTTCTAAACTATGTCCACGTCCCTCGCTTATTTATCACTCGTCACTGCTTCTCTTAACTCGATCATTTCTTAATTGATTCCTTCATCCGTGCCTAATGTTGCGGCGCTTTTGAACCGTAACAACATGCACGGGCCGTTTCTTAATTCTGACAGTGCATCAGTTATATGCCAAATATTGGTCACATAAATCTGTACCACCCATACATTCATTGTAAGAGTGCACAATGGCGGGTTGTGATACTCTGGTCTATCTCTTTTCTTCTTTGGACCACCTATTGCAGCTAGAAATAGGTTCACTTCCTACACATGAAGACAGTAAAACGGCAGATCTATTATCCTTCCGTTTTAAAATGCAGATATTTTTAACATCCCGGACCCATTCACCTCTCTGCATTGTTCTATCACTTTTCAACTTTTCTTTGACTGTTTCTATTCTGTTGCTTCGCACATTTCCTGTAAGAAATATATTATTTCGGAGGTGATATTCTGCACATGCTATTCCCGTAAAATATCTATCTGTATATATAACGTGATTTCAGTTCTTAGGAATAGTTTCAGCTAGGCGTTTTACAATACTGCCACCTAAACCCAAAGTCTTTAAATCTTCTGGGGGAACAAATCCTTTTCCATCATAAATGGCAAAATCCAACACCAAACCATCCCTAGCTGACAGAACAAAAAAGTAAAAGAAACTTCTAATAATAAAATCCTTGACATACACGTTCTAGTTAGATTTAATTTTTTATTATCATGCAAGGTAATGCAATAATTGCAACTAAAAACTGTCACTTTCTATTGATGAAGAAAAAAAAGCTCTACTATATTATCTTGTTAAATTAAAAAAAAATACATACTTATAATTATCTCAAAAACAAATAAAGTTATAGGAAATATATTTGTAAGGAAATAATAGTAAATTTTTATATAATTATGAAATCTTCTATTATTTATAAGTAGGTTTAATTATTTCTATGATCAGAAAAGATTATACGATGAATGCAACATAGAAACTGGAAATTTCTAATCAGGAAGGAAAAAAATTATAATTCTTGTTAAATATGAAAAAAATATATATTTGAAAGATCATAATTAGTCTACGAATAAATTAAAGTTATATGAAATACACAAAAAAAGAAACAATGGGAAATTATAGTAAAATTAATGGACTTCACTATTACTGCTTTTTCACTCCATTGAGAACTGAGGTCCATATCTGTGGACCTGTACATAAAATACAGGGTGTCTATAAAAGAACTCCGGGGTTTTGAGGCAAAATATTTTAATGAAATAAAAAACATACATACATGTTTTATACATGACTGAAAATCTTACATTTTCAAGTTTTTTTAACACTTAGTAAAGTTCTATATGAGCCCCGTTAGCGGCACGGCAGACGTCTAAACGGTATTCTACCTCTTCCCATGTCCTGGCGAGCATGTCTTGGGGGACGGTTGCCACACAATTGACTATTCGTTCCCTGAGATGTTGAACATCACGAATTTTCTCTGCATACACAAGATTCTTGATATGCCCCCAGAAGAAAAAATCCGGTGACTTTTGCTTAAAAACACTTCCTGTTTCCTTAAATGCACTGAACCATTGACGAATGGTTTTGTCAGAAGGCGGGTTAACACCATAGTTACGTCGAAAGTTTCTTTGTACGGTAACTACAGACTTCGTTTCTATGAGCCAAATAACACATTGAGCCTTTTGTTGCGGAGTCGCCATCATTTCAAATTTCGCGACGTCATTTCAAGGTCAACGCCCTGCAGCGCCGCCAACAGTTGATACAAACATTCCCAATTGGTATGAGTAAAACTTTTTGAGCTACTCTTTTCAGAGAAATCGACTAAATTTTTATCTTTTATAGTTAGTGAGATATGAATTTTTAAAACCCCGGAGTTCTTTTATAGACACCCTGTACTACACTGTTCGTAAATATCACACAATTGAAAGTTTAATGGCTTTAGATAAATTAATAATCTATAATACTATAAATTTTATTGCGGAAAGTATCTATTTATTTTTAATAATTGTGAAAAGTACTTTCTTTTTCGGCCACGCTGTCCGCAAACCATTTTGCAAAATCGGATGAAACCACAATTCATCTAATGTGTAAATCCAGTTTGGTGCTGCCATTTATTTGTATCTTTTTAAAGCAAAATACTTAATCTTTTCAGAAATGCGATAAAAATCTCAAAAAATTAAACTGTGTAGATTTTATGAGGCAAAGAAGCGAGGTCCACGTATGTGGACCTCAGGACTGAAGAGGTTTATGGAGATAGTGGATAATACAAAGCGATTTTTGAAATGCTTACCTCAGAGATATGAAATTTTGCATATATATTCATTAAAGTATAACTATATTAAATACCTTATAAAATGTTTAAAATATTTAAAAAAATTTATATTTAAAAAAATTGAAATAATTTTTTTTCCCTTGCGATCCAATTTTTAACTTTCCCCCTTAATTTTGCATTTATATTGCTTATAAATACATGTTAATATTACTTTGTGTTATATATTACTATGTGTTATATATTACTTTGTGTTTTCGTTGAATAGTTAATTTTTGGGAAATATTTTTATGCTTGTACTCTGAATTGTCGTAAACTTTTTGTAATTTTCTACACTTAAGTTAATCTTTGATAGTTTGAATGATGTTGGAACCTAAAATGGATACATAACTTTATTTTGATGTATTAGTGGAGTCTTTATGATAAATTTTATAAAATTTCGTCCAAAATTATCACGCGAGGAGCATTTCAAAGACTTTTAAATCTTGAAATTTATCATTTTTAGAAAATGCCATTTTTTTCACTTATGTTTAATAATTACTTTTCGAAATCCACCAAGTTTTTAATCTGCTTTTCACTAAACATTTTAAATGCGTTTTATTTCAATATTTACACATTTATGAATTAAAAAAATTCTAATTTTCGTTCGATGTTTGGTAGTTTAAAAGTCCACCATCCCCTTAAAAACGAAAATTTTTGGAAAATGGACAACTGATGAAACGTAATGCGGCTATTTTTCTAATGGTCATTTAAAATTTATATATTCGAAAATGCTTAAGGGGACGGTAGACTTTCAAATTACCAAAAATGGAACAAAAATTAAGTCTTTTAAAATTTATAAAATACGTAAATATAAGAATAAAATGCATTTAAAATGTGTAGTGAAAAGTAAAATTAAAACTTGGTGGATTTAGAAAAGTTAGCATTAAAGGTAGGTCAAAATGCCTCTTTTACATGGCTTTTTATCAAAATGAGTCATTTCCAGATTTGAAAGTCTTTGAAATGCTCCTTGCGTCATAATTTTCGACGAAATTTTGTAAAATTTATAATAAATATTTCTGCAATGCATCAAAATAAAATTATGTATCCATTTCAGGCTTTGACATCATTAAGACTATCAAAGTTTAACTTAAATGTAGAAAAGTAAAAAAAAAATATCAGCATAAAAATATTTCCTAAAAATTAGCTACTCAACGAAAGCACAAAGTAATTGTTGTAACGCTTTCAATAACCTTATAAATACTGCTGTTAATCTACTCAACGCATTGAGGGAATGTTTCCCCAAGAACGGCTTCAATTCCTCCATTTATGTATTTTCACCAGACAAATGGGAAAAACACGAGAAAAGCACCCTTTTCGCACAATCTCACCGTCTCTCGGCTTATCAGTGAATTCCAACTTAATCCGCATACAAGGGTTGCAGATTCCATTTTATATAACTTTAAATATTTCAATGGGGGGGGGGGGTACAGTTTATTATATCATCATTTTTTATTATCATTCTCAAGTAGGAATTTAGGTGACTGTCTACGTTCGGAGTCAATTTTTAAAAAAAATTTAAAGGTTTTTTTTTCCATTTTTATGATAAATAGCACTTAAAAATTAAAAAAAAGAGACAAAAACTTACCTTTAAATAGAATACTTTTTTATAAATTGTTCAGTTTGAAGTAATTTTTAATTAAATTTAGCTAAAATGCCTATCACTCTGCACAAATTCCTAATGCTACTATTTTAATTTCTTTCTCACACATGATACATATGACAGTTATCTTCAAAATGACCTACAATCTAAGAGAAAATTTTAAAATGCAAAAATAATACACACAATTTTTTCTTCCAATATTAAAATTCTCCCCGATTCGTCATTCCTTTCCTTATAAAAACAGCCCCAAATAAAAAACTCTTTATTATACACCAATTATTGTGCATCATTTCATTAACAATAGCGTTTGTGTTATTAAATTTATTAAATATATTTATTATTCATACGCACAAAATCCTAATGCTACTATTTTAATTTCCTTCTCATACATGATACATATGATAGTTATCTTCAAAATGACCTACAATCTAAGAGAAAATTTGAAAATGCAAAAATAATACATGCAATTTTATATTCCAATATGAAAATATTCCCCGATTCGTCATTCCTTTCCTTATAAAACAGCCCAAAATAAAAAAAACTACAATTATATCACAGATATATTCCAAAGAGTTGCAGACAGAATAAAAAATGACAGAAAGTTCAAATTCCACTTCACTATCCCATTGAAATAATAATATTTAAAGGAATAAATTCTGTTTTAACTATTAATTTATGAACAATTAGAAAATTAACTAAATATAAAATAGAAAAGTAAATAAAACTTAATTCAATACAAAACAAACAAATGTGAAATCAGTATGTGACTACCACAGAAATATTCCAGAGTTTCAACGGTAATTCGTTTAATGGGAATTAACCCAGTAAAATAATACATGCAATTTTATGTTCCGATATGAAAATATTCCCCGATTCGTCATTCCTTTCCTTTTAAAAACAGCCCAAAATAAAAAAAGCTACAATTATATCACAGAAATATGTCAAAGAGTTGCATACAGAATAAAAAATGACAAAAAGTTCAAATTCCACTTCACTATCCCATTGAAATAATAATATTTAAATGAATAAATTCTGTTTAAACTATTAATTTATGAACAATTAGAAAAAGAAAACTAAAGGAGTAATATTAGAAAATTAACTTTAAATAACTCCGTGCGTTCACTTACCATAGACATTTTAAATCAATGTCCACTAGGTGCGCATACGCAGTTCGTATGAATGATTGATTCCATCGTCTGGAGATGAAGTATTATTTAAAAGCTGTATTTATTTATAGTTGTTTTAAAGCTTCTAAACTAAACTTAGAATTATATCCAGACTTCAAAACACAAGTATACGAAGTTTCAAACAGATTCGTCAAGAAATGTAGATTTGTATTCGTTATATACATACATACATACATAATACATACATACATAGAGACACTCTTCTTTATTTATATAGATACTTTCCTCCCGAACAAAATATATAAAAATATTTTTCAATTTGTAACATTTTTCATACCGAAGACCTCAGTGGTTTGGATTTGGAGCATGTTCATTTATGAATTAAAATTATGAAACAAGTAAGTTAAATTTTCCCACCACAGTTAATGTATTAATTATTTAGCGTTACTGGAAAATTTACTTACAGTGCAATGTAATACATTTAAAATGAATGTTGACGAAAAACCCATTGCTAAAAAGGGTCGTAAGGCCAATGAACGGAAATCTAGATGTCTTTCAAGAGAAAGTCAGGAATCGCTAAACCGAATGCGTGCAGCAGATTTTTAATGTTGGTCCGCCTATATGGTGCCCCCTCATAAAATTGCCAGCAAAACTGCGGTCTATTATAGGCTAATGTCTTCAAGGCAAGTGCCTCCGCAGTGGTTTAAAAAAAAGAGACTTGAACATGCGATAAAAACAATGAAATAAAAAGTCGCAAAAGCAATGATATATAGAAATGGTAAGAGTTGGCTCGAGGTAGCCTACTTGCAGCGCGTCGGTTTTCGGTTCTGAGAGTGCTCGGATCGAGTCCCACCAACTGCCATTCAATACCTGCATTTCTGGACAGGATAGGGGCACGTTAAATCCGTAGACCGGAAAGTCCCTCTATGAGGTCGGAAAGGGTGGGAGAGGATACGTTCCCTCTAGGTCAAAATTGAGGTGGCAACTGGTTAAATCTGAATCCGACCCTTGTGGTGCCATCATAAACCTGAGCAGCATCCCTCAGTCCGCTAGGCAGTATGGAACTTATCTGGAATACTTCCGGCCAGGGGAATTAGAAACAACAACAACTACGTAAGTGATAAGAAAAGTAACGGTGATAAAATAATTGAAATATATAAATGATAGTAACAGTCATATAATAATTACAGGATTAAAAAGAACTTTTTATTTACCATGTTTTTAAATTTTCTGTTGAATCATATAAACTTGACAATTCTATGTATTAATAAATACTTTTAAAAAAATGTTTTGATGAATCATCCCATCAACTTGAAAGAAAATGAAGTTAATTGGAAGTTAACTTGCGTTTAACTTTTCGTTCCCGTTCCGGACGATAGATGGCTTCACTAGTCTACAAAACAAAATTAACTGAAAATAACTGAAAGTTAATTCAATTCTGCTTAAAGATGGCTAAAAGTATAAAAAAACGCATTCTCATCGTGTTCTGAGCTATTCTAAATGTTTCAAATGTCTAGCTAGCCGGGAAGCTAGTTAGAAATCGATTGAAAGATTTGTACAGAACAAACACACAAACACACACAAACAAGAAAGCAAGTTAATAAAAACATGGAAAAAAGGTAATAAAATAGGTGTAGAAGTGTGATAAAAGGTCAAGTGCAAAAGTGATAATAGTGGGAAAAACCAATAAACCAATAAACCTCTGAAACCAAAACCAATAAATCTCTGAATAGGGCTTCTCCATACATATTGCAGTTAAGTACTAAGATAAGTAAAAAGGCTAAATATGATAGATAAAATCAAAGGATGAACCGGTACATTTTAAAAACCGAAAGCAGCGTGAGGCGTTTCACCCAAAAGGCCCTTTAGAAGTGGAGCCAAAACGTCTGAGATAAAAACTGGTGAGATATGGAGAATATGTCTAAATATGACAAATGGTGAGAGAACAGTTTCAATAGTAACAATTGGGGGCAGTTTCTCCATATAGCATATTCGATAAAGTTTTACCGTTCCTAATCTTCTCGTAGTGCATTGTAAAAGTATAACATCAGAAGGGAAAAATATAACTTAATATGATATGTCTCGCTTTTTTATGTCAGTCTTACCTATTCGGGAATTATGCATTTACAATTAGAATCTAGCAGAAAAGATCAAAAACATATTTAAGTCAGATTGTTTACTTACAAAATATACAAATAAGTTATGATATCAGCTAGTGAGGATGCAGTTTGCAATTTAGGTCTTAATCATTGTGTAACAAAAAGCATTCTGTTGCTCCAAGACCTTTTACTTTGCATTTCCATTAAGTTATGTTCGTGCCTCTTCAAAGTCAGAATCCATAGTTTCTCCTATCCACGAAATAGTGTTAACATTCTTATCTTTTATAAATGTTGAATTGTGCTTTCATCTCCTTCACGGGCCTGGACATTCTAGTTTTCAACGTGTCGAAATTCAACCTGCAGGTGCTCGGTTCGAATACCGATAAGGAAAATTGAAGCATTTAACATAATATTCTGAACATATTATGAAATTAATCCAAAATGACTTTATTCGAAAAATGACCTATACAATTTTTTTCTGTAATTTTTCTTTTCGGAGTTTGACAATTTTATAATTTTTACTATACCTCGCGACAAAGTTTTCAAAAGAAAATTAAAACAACTTTTTAACCCCGTAAAAACAACAAACCTCAGATAAAATGCAAAAACAATTAAATCTGCAGAGCTCAGGTTTTAATAACTTAGTTTATACCGAGAGAATATTACATCTGCCAACAGTTAACACCAGCTGTTAAAAATTTTCTGAAACATAATTACGCTCAGCCTTAAAAAATGTCCATTTATGCAAATCATGCATCTCCCAAGACAGCGATTAAAACTTAGCTTCAATTAATTCGCCATTTACACAGCTTTTTCCTTAGCAACTTCTAAGCAGTCATATGTGTTAACATCTAATTTTCTTAGTACTAGGAAAACCTAAGAAAATATTCTTAACTATATAAGTCTAGAATGAAAATACCATGGTTTATTTTTCCTTTTTAAATGTATGAACAAATGTTTTGTTTGTGGACAAAGGAAATTTTTTCTAGATTGTTACAAACCTCATAATTTTATGAACTGAAAATTCAATTAGTGATCCCGAATACATTACCCATTAAAATTACATTGGATTTCTTACATTACTCAGAAAAATCCCTAACTATTAGAAAATAAAAATATACCTGCGCTAACAGGCTCAACATGGAAGTGATAGGAGTATACAGCTTATAAAATTTACAATAAAAACAAAAAATTGACACTAGTTTTTAAACTAAATAAATTAGTTAAAAAACAATATAGTTCGAAAGTTCTTTACCACACCGGGGAATTTCCATCAAAATCGACGTTTTAAATGTACTAGTCTTATATCTTAACGCTACTGTGTGCAAACTCTATTGGATTAGCTCACCTCAGTATTAACCTATGGAGATAATCTGTCCAAGGATTGCCGACTTGGATTGAAATATTGAAAAAAAAAATATTTGTACTCCGTCATAGAGAAAGAAATTTTACACCTTGGGGAATTTTTCGTTTTTTAAACAAATTCAAATAATTGTTTACATTTGAATTTTTCGCTGCAAAAATGTGGTATAGTGCGTCTTAACGTTCATCAATTCCTTTGGTGGACGCAATTTAGAAAATGTATGATTTTGGAAGGTGCAGAAAATTTCAGAGAATCTAAAAATTCCATTTTTATTGGATTATCAGCATCTATGCACCTGTAAATGGTAGAAACATTTTCTCCATAGGTTAACATTGGATGATCGAATTCAATAGGGTTAGTACACAACAACCTTAAGTAAGTCTGTCTCTACAGAATTTTCATAAATGCGAATGATTAAACTCAGTGATATAAATTATTACAAGATAAAAATAACTTTTTATATACCATGTTTTTAAATTTTCTGCTGCATCATATAAATTTGACAATTCTATGCATTGATAAATACTGTTTTAAAATATTTTGATGAATTATCCCATCAACTTGAAATAAAATAAAGTTAATTGGAAGTTAACTTGCGTTTAACTTTTCGTTCCCGTCCGGGTCGATAGATGGCTTCACCAGTTTACAAAACAAAATTAACTGAAAAGTATTCAATTCTGCTTAAAGATGGCTAAATGTATTAAAATAATGCATTGTCATCGTGTTCAGAGCTATTCTAAAAGTTTCAAATGTCTAGCTGGTCGGGAAGTTAGTTAAAAATCGATTGCAGGATTTGTTACATTCATAACAAGCACATACACAAACAAGAAAGCGAGTTAATAAAAACATAGTAATAAGAGAAATAGCAGGATTTTCCCGGAGAACATTGTTGAGTTAAGTACAAAAGCGCAGACATCAAAGGGGTCTGCCTCTTGGATCATGGAAGAGAAATTTCGATGCATGCCCTCACAGACACACCTGAAAGCAAAACAAACAGTTAGCCAACAAGTGGATGGTTGATAGGCTTGTTACTGACTTCTATCTTTTATTCTATTTTCGAAATTTTAGTGTCAAAGCAATTGGTTGACTCCTAACTTATTACATTCATAAAAAATTTCCCAAATAATAAGGATTAACTCCACTCAATGACAAAATTTTTTGGGCATTGAATAAATAAGTCACTTTTTTTAGCAGACATTCAAAATCATTACTCTAAGGTGAATCATTGCAATAATGCAATCCAAACAGAAAAGCAAATACTTGAAGATAACGATTAATTGTTTAGTGTTGTTTCATCACAAACACTAAAACAAATTAGTTTGTTACTGTCTAACTGCTGCATAAGTAAGTACTTTTGAATAACTGAACAATTCATTCAATTTTTTTTTGCAGTAAAAAATAATGTGAAGACTGAATTGGATGTTGTTACTTTTTTTCACTTGCCAAATGAATTACGTCACTTTAGTAAGGCGAAATTTGTAATAATAATAACGGTGATGCCAAGGATATTCTATCTGATATACTTTATATGTCATCAGAAAAAAGCTATACCTACAATAGTACAATCTACAATGTTTATTTGAATTTATATTTTAAAAAGAATTTAAAAAAATAGTGTATATATTTTTTTCCCTTTTCTCTACATTTGTGTTTTGTGGTCTCCACTGATTTGGCAAGTGAACGGCTCTCATAAAAAAAACGCGATATCACGGTAAAAAAAGACGTAAAGTAAAACGCATGTTGAAAATTCCCTAGAAGAACTTGTTGCAACTGCATACGAGTATTGGAAGCAAGGAAAACGGCTTCCCTTGTAAAGTGAAGTAGAACAGTGAAACAATTTTCGAAAATGCACAATAGACAGCTTGGAAAGTGAATCAGTGTTTTTGAAGGTTTAAAACACGAGTTCTCAATAGTAACGCAAAATTAATTTCAGTAGATCCGAAGACATTATTTTAAAAATTAATTTAGCTCTATAATTTTCAGCTTGTAATATGAACCATTCTAGCTCAGATACTACGGACACAAACAACAGTTTTTTTGTTAAAGACTTTACATTCTGTCAAATAAATACCGGGAATTATTCAATGAAACCCAAATTATTGGTTTAATCATCCAAATTTATTATGTCTCCTTCAAAATAGGCCCCATTTGATTGAATACACTTTTGCCAACGAATAATCCAGTCGTCGAAACACGTCTTACAGGCACTTATCGGTACGGCACTTGAGCTTCTTCAGCGAATTTTGTTTTATGTCTTCCATGGACTCAAACCGTTTTCCACGAAGATGTAATTTGAGTTTGGGGGATACGAAACAGTCAGCTGGGTCCATATCTGGCGAATGCGGTGTTTGGTCAATGACATTCGTTGAGTTATTGAAAAGAAAAAGCGTACAAGGATTGATGTGTGTGCCGGCGCATTATCATGGTGCAGAATCCAAGCAATGTGCTTCGCGAACTCTAGCCTTTTGCATCGAAAATTCCCTCTTAAACGCTTCTTAACTCCCAGATAATATTGTGTGTTGACTGATTGTCCCTCCGGAATGAATTCCAAGTGGATAACACCATGATTGCTTCATGTTGTCGTTGTCTTCGTTAATCGAAGACTTTGAAGGTCGACCTGAAAAAGGAAAGTATTCAACCACTTCTCGGCCTTCTTTGAATGCTTAGTACCACTCGTATGATCGTTTTTTGCTAAGGATGACCTCCTGTAGGCCTTTCCAATATCTCCAACGATTTACCACAAGAAATGTCGTTGGCAACACAAAATTTGAAGCAAGCTCTTTGCTCGATATTTTTATCCATTTTAAAAATAGCACAGCATACTTCAGTACAATTAACAAGAACCACCGCAGGGAAAGAAACGGTTGACAAAACGGCTTCAAAACTGTAGTTGACAATTAAGTACCCTGGTGCAATCTTACAACAAGTTTCGTTTTAAATTCCTTTAACGGTAGATTTTTAAAGGCATCATTCCCGGTACTTGTTTGACAGAATGTATGTCAAACTCCAAAGCAGCTCAATTACTAAACCACAAATATGAAGAATTTTGCCTTATAAACCAATTTTGACTTTAAGTGAGAAAAAACGTAAAATATTTGTAAATCTAAAATTTACTACAATAAATGTTACTGAACGCATTCTTATCCATCTTTTCTCTTTAGAATTCCATGTCATCACGATATGGTGGCTTTGAAAATTGGCCAAACTAGGTGTTTTTCAAGATTTAACTCTATTCATTTACCAAAAAAAAAACTCCCCTCCATATGCGGAAATGTTTTGGGGTATTTTCATAATTATTCAGAAGTAAAAGAAAGGCTTGCTGAAAGAAAAGTATTGAAATCTTTCGTATCTGGAATGATTTAGGCCGTTTGAGCAGGAATTATTTTTATCCTGCGTAGAACTAAAGATTTAAAATACAAATGTTCCGGGTGATTAAAAACCAGTAAACAATTAAAAAATCCTTATCTCTTTGAAAAATTAAAGGGTGGCAACTCAATAACTGCTGAGATGCATGATATACTAAAATTTACGTAGTAGTTACATATTTGTGCGCCAGATGGCTGTACGCATTGCTTTTCCTACAAACTATGAAAGGAATTGAAAACAAAAGAAGAGTTAGTTAAGAAATGATGCTTGCCATATTGACCTTAACTGATAGAACCCTGTCGGCTAAGTATTAATATCTTTTGTTATGATTCAGCGCCATCTGGAGGACATAATTGCAATTTAACGACGTAATTTATTTTCGGGACTTCTGTGATGCGTATCTATACGTTAATTATTCACTGAAATTAAGATTTTTAAAAATGTTTACTTACTTTAAAATCCACTGAATTTGGACGATAGAGCTTGTCTCACTGAAATGGTCTTAAAGATACTATGAGAAATCCCCTCGTCATAAAATGATTTATCAATATAACATCTATCAATGTAGAAGAAACATCTATTTTAAACATCTATCAATGTAGAAGAAAAAATTAGCTTCAATTTGAAATATTTATATCGTAATTTAAGTTTACATACACTGCTGGCCACTGTAAATGCAACAGCCTGAAGAAAACATGCAAATAACATGAAATTTACAACATGCATTAGCGGAGGTGAGATATGCAAATGATTAGAATTTCAGCGCAGACGCACATCACGCCCGCCTGTGGCGCCACTTCAAAGCGCTATTTAAGGCTTGGAGATTTCGATTATTTCAAGTTCGGCAATTGTGTTTTTCTTGTGGTTTTTTTCAAAAAAACGATCAATTATGCCTCGTCGAAAACAGCGATCATCTTTTGATCAAGTATCCGAGTTCGACAGAGGAAGGATAGTCGCCTACCGAGATTGTGGATTATCTTTCAGGGAAATCGGTAGTCGTGTTGGACGAAACCAAACAACTGTAATGCGGATATGGGATAGTTGGATGCAGGAGGGTACGACGGACCGGCGTGTTCGATCGCATCCACCTCAGCGCACCACTTCACGTGATGACAGGCAAATTGTGCGCATGGCAGTGACGGATCGCTCAGTCACATCACGAACCATAGCACAGCACATGCAGTCTGTAACGCATCATCCAGTGTCTGCGCGTACAATTCGACGCCGTTTACAGCAGAGTGGTCTGTCCGCAAGACGTCCATTGCTTTGTCTACCCTTGACGCAGAGCCACAGACGTCTCCGCCGCCAATGGTGCGATAACAGAAGGATGTGGACGGCAGAATGGAATGAAATTGTCTTTACTGATGAGTCACGCTTCTGTCTGCAACACCACGATGGTCGCATTCGAGTCTGGAGACACCGTGAAGAGAGGATGCTGAACAGCTGCGTTATGCACCGCCACACTGGTCCTGCACCGGGTATTATGGTATGGGGCCGTATTGGATATCACTCTCGCACACCTCTAGTACGCATTGCCGGTACTTTAAACAGCCAGAGCTACATCTCCGAGGTGGTGGTGCCAGTTGTCCTTCCTTACCTTCAGGGCTTGCCCACAGCCATATTTCAACAGGATAATGCACGACCACACGTGGCACGCATTGTCCAAAGGTTCTTCGTCAATCGCCAGATTGAATTGCTTTGCTGGCCGCCTCGCTCTCCTGATCTTTCGCCGATAGAAAACATGTGGTCCATGGTTGCTCTACGATTGACCCAGATTCCATCCCCAGCTGCCACAGCAGATCAACTTTGGCAACGTGTGGAAGCTGCTTGGTCTGCTGTACCCCAAGAACTCATCCAAATTCTCTTTGAATGAATGCCGAGGCGTGTGGCAGTGGTGATCTCCAACAATGGCGACTACTCTGGCTACTGATTTTGACAGGAACCACACTTCATAGAAGTCTATAAATTTAATCATTTGATACTTGGTCAACATGCTATCTACAAAATAAATTTTGTTGTGATATCTCTTGTCTTTCTTTGTGTTGCAATTTGGGTGGCCAGAAGTGTATTTTTCGGTAGGAAATTTATATATAAAAAGTTTAGGGCCAAATGGTAAGTGATTGCAAAGTCGTTCGGAAACTTGTTCGATAACTAATTTTAGGACAAAAGATTTGAAGGAACGAAGATGAAACAAATATGAAAATTAATTTTTGTCGACGGAGAGCAGACGCTGTTATGAAACCTAAAAACTTTCATGGAGATTTTGATTTCAGCGTGCTTGCTGTTGCTAATCAGAATGTCATCATTACGATTACCAGATCGAGATTTGTTAGTAAAATTGTTTTACCAAAACGATAATTCAGCACTAGTTGCTCTAGGAAAATTTCGGAGTTTGAAGGGAATACGAAAAGGTCCATTGACTGTTAAAGGTCTGCGATTAATGGTGGCCAAATTTGAAGAAACTGGTTCTTTTAACATTCCTTCTGGAAGAGGATGGAAAACTGTTTCCACAGAAGCTGTAGAGAAGGTTGAGCTTCAGGTAGAAGAGGACAAAGCTTCCAACGAACAGGCTAGTACCGTATCCGTCGTGTGGCAGAAGCATTGGATCTGCCCCGTCCAACTGTCGAGAAGGTCATGCGGAATACCCTCCGGTATTATCCGTACAAGCTTCAATTTGTGCAGAGGTTGCTTACACATGATTTCGAGACTCGACAGAGGTTCTCACTTCAGTTTCTTGCACGCTTTGAGGATGATGCAGAATGGCCTTGGAATATCACCTGGACAGACAAAGCACCCTTTTGTTTGGAAGGTTCGGTAAATACTCACAACTGCCGAATTTGGGAACCAGAAAATCAGCGTTTAATCTTAGATGTTCCGATGCATCCACGGAAAGTAACCGTGTGGTGTGAATTTTCTGCATTTTTTATTCTCGGACCGTTTTTCTTCGAGGAATTAAGTCCTAAAGTCTCAGTAACATGCTCGGTCACCGGAGAGCGATATCCATCCTTCTACTAAATAAAATTGTTCCGGATCTGCAATCACGTCAGTGCCTTTCACGCACAAATTTTATGCAAGATGGAGCTGCTCCACACATTAGCCTTCGTGTTAAGAACGCTCGCAAAAGTCCCTTTATAGAAGAATGTGTCATCAGCCGCCACTTTCCTAACGTGTGGCCTCCCTGATCCCCACACCTCAACCCATGCGACTTTTAGCTTTGGGGGCATGTGAAACATCTAGTCAGTCTTGATAAAGCAAGAACTATACTTGTTCTGAAAGACAGCCTTTCACGACATGTTCTCAACATTTCCCCGTACACACTGCGGTCAACTGTAGAACATGCATCTTATGATTTCAAATGGTAGCTCAAAATGATGACAGTCATGTTGAACATGTCTTGTTGTAGTAATTTTTTTTAACTACAGTAAATGTTGGCGAAATGTGTAATTCATCAAAAACGCCCTCTGGTGGCGAAATTTTTAACAAATTTTTTTATTCGCTCAAACAAATTCCTATTCCTTCAATCTGTCCTATACAAAATCTCATAACTTTCTGAACAACAGTTTCTATTGTAGACAACTTTAAAGTAGGGAAGTTTAATTATGGACACTCTGTATGTATATATATATATATATATATATATATATATATATATATATATATATATATATATATATATATATATATATATATATAAGGCATTTTCGGAAAGGAAATATACTTCACCGATAGCAGCAAAGGAAATGTTTCTGTGAGCCCGTTGGCAACACGGGCTGTAACTTTGAACGTTTGGCTATCCCCTCAAGGTTATTCGTTATTTTTACGGTGAGTCTTGTTTGAGTAGCACGTCTTTATAATGTCTGCGTCAATTCAGAATCCCGCCAAATGTGGGATACAGGATCCCCGCCAGAAAAATCATGACTTATGTTTTCTGGGACAGACAAGGCATTCTTCTGGTTGACTTCATGCCTCCCGGCCCACAATTAATGCTGCTGCATATTGCGAGACTTTGAGACATCTCAGACGGGCAATTCAAAACAAACGCAGGGGTTTGTCGAGAAGAGGATTTTGTTTGCTGCATGACAACGCTCGTCCTCGCACAGCGCTTTAAACCAAAGCACTACTCAAAAGTTTCGAATGGAAAATTTTATATCTTCCGACATACAGCCCGGACTTTATACCCAGCCTTGTGTGGCCCAGAAAACAAAAGTCATGATTATTTTGGCGGGGATCCTGTATCCCACATTTTTTGGGATTCTGAATCGACGCAGACATTATAAAGACGTGCTGCTCAAACAAGACTCACTGTAAAAATAATGAATAACCTCGAGGAGAAAGCCAAAAGTTCAAAGTTACAGCCCGTATTGCCAACGGGACACAGAAACATTTCCTTTGCTGCTATCGGTGAAGTATCTTTATTTTTCGAAAATGCCTCGTACATCTGTATATATATATATATATATATATATATATATATGTGTGTGTGTGTGTGTGTGTGTGTTTGTTTGTTTGTTTCATTTCTGTAAATGTTTTACTAAAAAAAAGCTTTAATTTAAAACACGATATATTTAATAATTCAAATGGCATCTAATTTTTTATGCATTTAAAGCTGTCTGAAAATAGCGATAAATCATTTTAATATTTATTCTCTAGAATACTAAGCAAACCATGTATATAAAAAATATATATATATATATATATATATATATATATATATATATTTTAACATTTCTTTCCAGTTATGTGGTGTCTTTTAAGAATGCTGCAGTTAATAATCTAATTATACAACTTTTCTCAAATTCAAATATTTAACTCCAGAGCTTTTTCTGTTTTTACACAAAGAAAACACCAAGAACATCCTTCTTTCATCCTGATTTGCTATGAACAGAAAAAAAATAACTTAATCAAAAAGCATAATCAACAAAGCAACACTAAATTAATTTTTCCCCTTTGTAAACGTTCTTAATGAGAGAGATAGAGAGAGAGAGAGATGAAATGTAAATAAGCATTTCATTAAAACACATTTTCAATAGAATGGTAAGAACTTGTTCAGAAAGCTTGGAGATGAAAAATGAAATTCCCCTTTGGGAAAGTTCTTGCTAATAAGCACTAAATAATTTTATTTGAGCGAAATAGAAAAAAAACTGTTTTCTCAAAATTATAGGTTGTGAAATACGATTAAAATATATATCAGCACTGTAGTGATCGGAAGTCTGCAGACGAATTCCACTGCAGACGACATTTAAAAATATTTGAAGAATTTGCCAACTATCATTAGCCGGTCGTTGTCAAGTTTTGTGCTTCGTAATTTTTGCTATCCATGTTATATTTTAATATGTACGAGTAGTTAATTTTATGTACTAACTATTTTATTTTTCATATTTAAATTGTGATAATGTGCTTTGGTTATGTGGTATATAAAAATACTCCTTGAATCCAATGTTAGCCAGTGACGACCACAAACTGGCTACTCCACAATATGCATACTGAAATATAAGTAGCAAGCAATAAACAAAAACCAAGAACATAAAAATTATATGAAAACAGACAACAAAAAGGAAAATAGCAAAACGAAGAAGCAAAAAGGAATTTATCAATGGCCCAATGCTCTTGCCTTCCAGTATCGACTACAGAGATCCCCAGCTGGAGGCAGGATCTGTCCATAATTTATGGTTTGTCACAAACGAGCTGTTTTCCTGGCCTTGCCTGGGTATTTGGGACAACTCGGTTCATCACGGTCATTTTTGGTATTTTATTTTTCACATTCTCTCATCCCCATGCCAATGGGGCTGAACGTGGAATTAAACGGCATTGCAAAATGTCACCAATCATCTATGCGAACCAGAAAGCTATGGATTCGATACTAATCTCTGTGTTTTAAAATGCCACCCCTTCCCACCCCCACCTCTAGGGGAGCACTAAACTTGGGCTTAAATGTCATCGAGACTGTCACCAATCAGCTCAGCGACCCCGAAAACTATGGACTCGTCATTGCACTCGTTAATTTTGGGCATTTTATCCCCCCCCCCTTTGTCAGTCCTCCCCATGCCGATGAGGGCTGAACTTGCCCTTAAACGGCATCGGGAGTTACACCATTTATCTCAGTGACCCTGAAAACTATGGATTTGGCGCTAATATCAGTCTTTTTCGATTATTTTTACATGTCACCCGCTTCCCACCTCCACCTCTTGGGGTGCTAGGGATTTCTTAACCCCACAGATTTTTTTCCAGATTGTAAGTCATGTGTGTACCAAGGTTGGTCCAAATTACTCCAAGAGTTACAGAGTTATGCTTGAAAATACATATATACATATATACATACACACTTACATGCATTTTTATATAGAAAGATAGTGCAGAAAGAACTCTCTAGAATTTTCAATCTGCTTAGATGCTTAGCCAGGCAGTCATGACCAGTTAAAAGCCACATAATGACTAACGAATCCTTACTTTGAAAATCTGGAATGCATGCACTATTGACAACAGATAACTTATTTTATCAAGAATTAATTGACAGAAATCCTAATAAGTCCTTAAATTTCTTTCGGGTAAACACCATTATAGTAAATACCCTTATAGTATTACCCTTAGTAAAAATTTAGGAAAATTTATTTTCGTTTACTTAGAACTCGAGTAATGGTGGAACAAATGTTTATCGAAGTTAAAAAAAAGTCTTAATAGATACGAATAGAGCTAGCCTGCATTTTACCTTTCACTTTTCGGTATCCCTTTCTCATATAAACATGAAATATTATCATGAAAGCTTGGAAAAAACATTCAAAGATATTGTTAATAGGAAACGGAAATCAGTATTCTGGTTGAGCTTTCGATTCATAACAATGATAAATGCTTTTGGATCTTGTTAAAGCTTACTTCATGTTTTTGCATGACTTCTGCCATAAAGAAGTCTCATTTTTTTTATTTATTCGAAATTTGAAGTGAATATGGTTATTCCTAAGTAAAATCTTCTATGCATCTTTTTAAGTTCTTCTTCGTCTATGTTCATTCACAGATCTTTATATCAACGGTATTATTTTGACGGAGTATAGAAAAGTCGTAAATGCTTTTATATTTTTTATGTAATATAAAAATAGAGTATAACGACCATAGTTCATACTATCAATAAATGAAGTCAATTATTGGCCAAATGTATCCCGACAACCCCCTAAAGAAGTGGATCTGGCAGGTGACGTAATTTTATGCGCAACCGAAAGCTATAAAAGTGTTGGTAGTGGTTTGTCAGGTCATATTTATGTGTTTTGTGAGACAGTGGGTAAGATAAAGGAGTTTAGTGACTTTGATATAATAAACACTATAATGATCAATAGTGATTGATCAATCATTTTGATATAATAATCACTATATGATATCATAGTGACTATGATCATTACAGTGGGATGCCACCTTTGTGGGAAATCAGTTCGTGAAACTTCAGTCATTCTTTCCTGATAACCTTGAATATATGTCGTGTTGCCTACAAGCACGTTACTAAATAGATCAATTCACAGGTCTACTCGAAGGTGATGCAGTCGGTGGCCGGAATAATGACTCTTTAATTCGTAACTAAATATTTATTATTATCCAAGACGAAAGATCTCCATATCCGTTAGACTAACTTAAATCATTTTGCTATTCGACCCCAGCCCTCAACACATGCGTTTGTTCACTTTGAAAATCCTACATCGCTCTGTCTCTGCACTTTTGTTCGGCTTCTGAAAGAGACGCCAATGATGTAAACAACCCATATCATTTCCGTTTGTAAGATATCCTAAAACCTACTCGAAAATTTTAGAAAAAGTTCTGACGTCTTCCGCTCTTATTCGCATGAGATCTTACTTTGAGATGCTGGCCAGTGCTGCCATCTGCTGACTTCTATTCGCACCATCTCGCCAAATCTTACATTTTAATGATTATTCCGTACTATTTCAATTATACAGAGGCTGTTCACACCTTTTTTAGACGAAGTATATTGTATTCACAAAACTAAATTACATAAAATTCTTGTGTTTTAAATGTTCTATTTGACATCCCTCATTCTGAAGTATCTTTCGACACCGCAATTTCCAGGATAATAATGCCTTTTGAAGTGTCAGAAGAGGTATTCTATCCCAATCCTCCTGAATAGCTTTCCAGAGTCCTGTAAGGGTTTTGGGACGACGTTTGGATAATGCAGATTTTAAAAGTCCGAAAGCACAAAAATCCATAGGTGATACATCGGGAGATTTAGTAGGGATATCAGTGAAGGGTATGGCCTTGATACCAGATTTTTGTTCCATTTCTTTTAAGAAATTTACAGTGGATTTTGATGTGTGACTGTTAGCTTTGATGGAGTCTCACAAATTGATGGCACTGTGGGTAAAGCGATGGTATTTCATTCAGAAAAATTGGCGATAAAATATGTTCCTGATAGTATTTGGAGTTATTCTTGACATTGTTTCCCACTCTCTTTATTTTTAACTTGCCATTATAAGAAAAACCAGCAACAATCATGAATCCCTTAGAAAAACTTTCTTTCGATTCTTTAAACCATGTACTTAAATTTTTTCTCCCCTTTTAAGATAATAAATGGCTCTTTCTTTTGTTGCAATCATTTAAATACACCCATGATTCATCTATTGTGACAATTGTTTTTCATTTTTCTTTGGATAAGTGTTTCTGATATAGAACTCTGCAGCGTGTCCTGCGTTCAGCGATATGATTTGGAAGAAGACGATACACATTGCGTTTTTTCGCTTTCTTAAGATTTAAATCAACGTTTATCATTTTGTTTACAGTGGACACCGAACATTTTAATGATTTTGCAACTGTCCTTTGACTATTGAGATTTTCTATTAACATTAAACAACGTACCTTTGCAATAGTCGAATATGTCCGTTTTTTCCTTGGATACTTGTTTGGAATTTTTGTCCCACTTGAGGCTCCAATTTGACGTTTTTTCCTTTCTTGTTGACGATATTACCTATCGTTGCTTTAGATATCACAAAACCATGACTCTCACATCGTTTTTGGATAACGGAGTATGCATATTTCTCTTCGGAAAGAGCATAAATGTAGCCTTCGAACCACTGCTTTGTTAAAAACGCCATTTTGAATAAAAACAAAACTTTCAAGCCGCAGACTATAATTTTGACTTTTAAAAACATAGTCCAATTGCAATTATTTCTTTTGCAGCAAACGAATTTTTATTACCGGTTACCAAAATCGTCTAAAAAATGTGTGAACAGCATCTGTATTTCGCATAAATTAACCTTTTTCGGAATCCCATTGAGGCTTTCCAGGCAATAAGGCAGCGGACTTTTTAACAAAGAAAGGAAATGTCTGTTCTCTCAAAAAATTTCATATAAAATAGCATGTAAGATTATGAAACAGAAAAAAGGGTTATTTAATCTACGACCTCCAAAATCGTATTAAAAATAAAGTCTCGAGCTAAATCCTGGCAGGTCTTGCCCATGGTCCACGTGAAATTGCAGTGACTGCTTTCAGGATTGCAAACGAACGCGATTGTTTAGATGCATATTTAAATATAAAGTGATTTCCTCGATTGAGGTCTAAAATATTCTGTAATAACTCGCGGTCTGAAACAATCTATACGAAACAGCATACAATTTTCAAATCAGTAGAGGGCGCATCACATAACATGGTTGTCGAATGAGGCGTGGTTCCTTTTCGTCGAGTTATATTAACTCGCAAAACATCCATATATTGGTCACTCAAAATTCCTTTTCCACATACCAAACATCATTCTAGGATAAGAAAAAGTTTGTGTGTGATGCGCAATGTCTCAGTTGAGCCTCACAGGTCTCATTCTCTTTGGCACCACCGGGAATACTTATGTTGTGTAACTGGACATTTTTAAACTCCTCGTGAATCAAGGGGATATTCGTGAGTTAACGGAATTTTCTTCCTACAAGATGAAATAATATTTCAACCATCTCGAGACGCATGGTGAGAATTGAGTCCTTGTTCAGCCACCTCGGTCACCGGATCTAACACCACCAGACTTATTACTATAGGGAAAATCTATCGGAAGAATCGGCCTCGCACTGTGGTAGATTTGTTAGCAAACATCCAAAGTGAATTTGGGTGTTATTCTCCCCGTTATCCTTGCCAATAAGTCCAGGAACATGTATCGCCGTGTCGAAACCTGTCTGGTAATAATGGTGATCACTTCCAACTCTGAATTTAATGAAATCGATTGCACATACGTGAAGGTATGTAGCGTATTTTTTTGGTTCAAATTGTTTCGTCCTAGCAAGAGTTATAGAAAATTCGAGGTCTCTTTCGAGTGAATCACCCTGTAGAATGGCAATTATTTCGATCCCTGTATAGAATTCCGACAATATGGACAGTAAACAGATCATATCCTGTTCTACCTTAAGTGGGCGTTCTCTATATGGACGTTGTTGTGTGGCTCATGATCGAATGAGAATTTTATCATATTTGTTTTTTTTTGTTGTTTATGTATTTTGTATATATTTTTTTCCTTTTGCAGTTTTGTCTATTTCCTTTTTCTATATATATAAAACAGTACCGTAACTGAATGACATAAAACGCAAAGACCAAACCGCTGGACCTAAAGGGCTGAAATTTTGCATGGCGACATATAAGTGTAGGGGTGCACTAAGAAAGATTTTTGAAAAATTCTTCTTAGATTTTTTGAAATTAATTTTTTAAGCTGTTTTTGTAACTTTTTTAAGTTTGCATTTAAAATAATAATTTGAGGGTTATAAAATTTAAATCATGAGAAAGATCATAAAAATTCTTTCAAAATGTAATCAATTTCGAATCTTAACTTCCATTTTCTTATTTTTGGTGAATTTTTTAAATTTTAATTTTTAGGATTTAATTTATTAAATGCTGATCACGTGGTTTCTTTTTCTGGTACTTTAAATAAATTTATCGTCACGTGCATAACAACTAAACGGACAAAATTTTTTTTTCTTGCTAATGCAGCAGACGATTGGACATTACCCCAAAAAATATTAAAATACAGTAAAAGATATCCTCAAACTGTACTATATTAACTGTACTATATTCTTTAGTATGTCCTATTGAATTTAATTTGAATATATTCTTCTGCATTATTTTATCTATAAAAATATCCCTTACTAATTTTTATAAATGTATTTATTTTTTGTTTTTTTTTACATCAATTGTATACATTGAACGTCGTATTTATTATATATATATATATTGGCATTAATTGTATGCATTGACCGTTGTATTTAATTTGAATTTACTCCGTAGCAAAGTCCCGGATTTCAGCTAGCTATCTATATACCTAATTAAATTAGTCAACAGGTTTTCTTCATTGGAAATAAAAAAATACTAATGTTTTCCCGCTAAATCTTCTCCAGTGCGGCGTATTAACTATAACAACTTTCTTGAGTATACGATCTCATTAAATGTTCCCCGTCTGGTGTGCTCAAAATTTAGCTTAGAATCCTAACGTTGGGAAATTTTCCTTCTCATCATTTAGTGCCTTAAAAATGTATATGAACAACACTTTTCTGCTACAATCCGAGTAGAAGCCATAAAATGTAAATGAAGAAATTTGTTATCTTTCATTTCATTCCTTACATTTCGTGTGTTTCATTTCAATTTAAATTATTTCCAGATCTACGAGTGAACCATAAATTGTCCAGCAATTTTTTGTTACGAGATAACAGTTATTTTCACATTGAAACATATATCTAATCTAAACAAATGCCTTCATATTAATATCCGATCCCAAAAATTTACATTTTATAGCAGTATATTGTACCAAATCAGAGCGATGGGGAGATAAACTAAAAAGTGAATTTCAAATACAGAAATATATATGCCAGTTACCGCAATTGAATAACAGAAATTTTATGTAACATTATATCTTCAGTACACTTTTAACAACTTGCAGAAGAGCAGAAGAGTAAAAACGTTGAATCTTCGCGGAAGCTGAACAATACCAGCACCTAAGAACTTTTCCTGAAAAGGACGGAAATCAGATATAAAAATTAATCACAATATAATAGTTATTAATAAGTAGCATACGACCTCAACTTCCTTTCCTCTAAGGACCTCGTCTTATACCCGCCGATAATTATACTTTTTTCAAGAAGAACATCACCTGTTGAAAAAGTTGGTGTGTGATGCGCGATGTCTCAGTTTAGCCTCACAGGCCTCATTCTCTTTGACACCACCGGGAATACTTATGTTGTGTAACTGGACATTTTTAACTCCTCGTGAATCAGTGGGATATTCGTGAGTTAACGGAAAGTTTCTTCCTACAAGATGAAATAGTATTTCAACCATCTCGAGACGCATGGTGAGAATTGAGTCCTTGTTCAGCCACGGGGTAGTTGCAAAGGGGATGTGGCCACCGCGGTCACCGGATCTGACACCAACAGACTTATTACTATAGGAAAAATCTATCGGAAGCTCAACCGATCGCATCCAAACCAACTTTTTATCTAATCTTTTTATTCCAGACTCTTATTCACCTAGGAAACAAAATCCGTGTTGCCACACCGCTCAACCAAGCCATTTTTCAACATTAGAACCAAGAGCAGGATTTATTACTTACTCCATGGTAGACGCGTGAACGTGCTAAACCATTGTTTTATTTACCGTGAACTCCAAACATCGCATGCAGGCCATAACACGCCTTGTTGGCCCCAAACTCGTAACAATATTAAATTTAAAATTAAATATTTCAAAATCAGTTCCTTCTACACAGTTTTTTTCCATTCATCTATCATAAGAGTTTTATTTGTGTGCAGGTACTAAATTTTAATAAATACATGATACTGTTGTTGTAGTTTCTAATGCCCCCTGGCTGGAATTTCCAGATCAGGTCCATATTGGCTTAGGTTGAAATGTGCGGATGTTGTTTATACTATCACCACTAGGGTCGGAGTCCGTCTTAGCTAGTTGTCACCTCAATTTTGACCGAGCACCCCCAGGGGCGACGTCTGAGAATCATACCATCTCCCACCCTCTCTGACCTCATAGAGAGATTGTCCAGTCTACGGATTTAACGTTTCCATATCCAGTCTAGAAACGGAGGTATTTAGACCGGATGTGTGTGTATTTTGCTTGTCGAGATTCGATCCCAGGACCCTCAGCACCGAAATCCGGCGCGCTACCACAAGGCTACCTCGAGCCTATACATGCTACTAAAAGGAACTATTAAGCTTTTGAATTTTATTGATTTTATCAAATATGCAATCGAAATGTGTCAGAATCTTTTTTCCCCAAAATTTTCATTTCCAAGATTCGATTGTTCGTTCTTATTTTTGAGGAACTGTATAAAAGAAAAAATCATCGGCTAATGTTGAAGCAGTAATTAAGCATTATAGCAAAACTTAAAGCCAGTTGAAAGTTTTTTTTGGTTGAATGATTAATTATATCGTTTCAAAATATAGTAATAAGCAGGAAAAAAACCGAGAGGTACTTTGAAAACTTTTCATGTATGAGCAAATATATTATTCCATCTTATGGCTTTTTAGGAAATAAATACTTTACGTAACCTTTCCGAATATGGAATACAAAGCCAAAATATTACATTTTCTTGAAATGTTCAATTGAGGGAATGATTTAAAATGTATTTATTCATGAACAGTAAAAGCAAATCATACCTAAAGATGAAGGCATAAAGCCTTGTTCGCACCATATCAAAAGAAAAAAAAGAAGTTTGATTCAAGCCAGAGGCTCTCCTTTATGACTTATTATTTATAGCCAGCCTTAACACTTTTCGTCATTTATTTCAGGTCAATTTCCTCTTTACACAATTCCAAAATATGCCCTTGGCAAATATGGCGTCAGTAAATGGTAAATGGCGTTTTTTTTTTTTCCGGAAAGAAAATAAGTAACATATAAATTTATTGTGGTGGATGTTTTTCCCTTATATTTTCTAAATATTTCGTAACATCCGGTATAAAAGGGCCACATCCAATTTTTCTTTGCTTCCTGAAATGAATTTCTTTAAAATGTTAAAGGAAAGAGATCTTAGTGCTTGGTCATTTATTTTCTAATTTATCATTGGTTTTTATTTACATTTACCCAGAACTTAGATTTTATTACATCCATAATTACTTTACAATTTATCTATAGGAGGAAAATAAATGCACTTATGCGATTTATTTTTCAATTTATCCTGTTTTTTTTTTTACATTTACTGAAATTTAGATTTAATTACAACGATATTTACTTAACAATTGAACTTTATGAGGAAAAGAAATGCTCTTATGCGATTTATTTTTAAATTTATCATGGGTTTTCATTTACATTTACGAAAAATTTAGATTTGTGAGTAATTAAATTGATAATTTCTTAGAAATTTATCTATAGGGGGGAAATAGATGCTCTTATGCGATAATTTTTTAAATTTATCATGGACTTTTATTTATATTTACCTAGAAATTTAGATTTAATTACATCGATGATAACTTAACAATTTATCTCAAGAAAGAAAATAAATGCTGTCATTCAATTTATTTTTTAATTTATCACGGGTTTATATTTACATTTATCTAGAAATTGAGATGCAATTAGACCGATAATTACTTAATATATCTATAGGAGGAAAATAAATGCTCTCATTTGATTTATTTTCTAATTGATCATGGGTTTTTATTTACATTTACCTAGAAATTGAGATTTAATTGCATCGATAATTACTTAACAATATATCTCTAGGAGGAAAAATAAATGCTCTTTTAAATATGTTTTAAACCACCAAGTATTGTATCACTGCTGCAACGTTGCTATAGAATATTAGAAGGAAACGACAAATCACTTTCAAGCTAAAAGCTATCGTTATTATATAAATCTTGTATGAGCTCATGAATGGATTTTCTTTACATTTACCTAGAAATTTAGATTAAATAATAACGATAGTTACTAAACAATTTATTTCTAGGAGGAAAATAATTGCTCTTTTTAATATGTTATACCCCACCAAGTATGGTATCACTGCGGCAAAGTAGCTATGGGGCATTATAAGGAAACGAAAAATCACGTTGAAGCTAAAAGTTATTGTTAAATCATTAATCTTGTAAGAGCTCAGGAATGAATTTTATTTACATTTACCTAGAAATTTAGATTCAATTACAACAATAGTTACTCCAAACTGTATCTCTAGAAGGGAAATAAATGATATTCAAAGTATGTTATTTTACTCAAAATTGGGGGGCCCACCACATGCTAGTGATAATTGCTAGAGTTTTTGTGCTAAATTATTGTTAAGTCTTGCGTGTGCAAGAGCTAGGAAGTAGGCTTACTTAACTATTATATATTGTATAGCTCATTAGTTTCTAAATTACACCTCCGGCACCTCCACGTGGTGGGCCATGGGGGTTGACCGAAAGGTTGACCGTGGGTTCAGTAGAGAGTGTAAAGCAGCCAACTATGGAAAGGGAGGATGTGAGGGTGGAGGAGCTGAGAGTTCTCACCGAAGATCTAGTCAAGTTGAAGCATCTGCGACTGACTAAATCAATTGGGGCTTCCTAGCTGACTGTGGAGCTCAAGAGACAATTAAATGAGGATATTGGTGAGCTTGTTAGCTCAATAATTGATCAACAAAAGGTAATTCAATACCTAAAGGAACAAATAAGTATCATTGGAAAAAAGGACAAAAAGACTTACGCCGAGGCAGCTAGCTAGAAGCCCATCGAAAGGAAAATGATGGTGAAAAAGATACAGAGAGAGGCTAGGAATGTGGTTGAAATAGTGCCTATGAACAGGCAAGAATCTGATGTGACTAAGAAAGTCGTCAAAGAAAATATTAAACCAGAAAAGCTGTGTATTGGAATTAAAAAATGTAAAATGATTGGCATTGGCGGTATTGTTGTTGAAACGGAAACGAAAGAAGACCTTGACCTTTTAGTCAAGGAATATCATAAGAAGAAATAGGTGTACTTGCTATATCTTACGCGAATACCAAAAAAGAGAGATTCAGGTATTATAATATTTGATGTTGAGGGCGATTATGAAAAAGGAGATATGAAAGCGTTGTTGAAAAAGCAAAACTCCGAGCTGGAAAATGATGGGATCGAAATTTTGACTAAGTTTAAAACGGAGAGAGGTTCGTACAATTGTGTTCTGAGAATAAAGGGACAGACTTATGTAAGGATTGATCCTAAGAGGAGACTTAAAGTAGGTTGGAAGTATTTTCCATGGAAGGACTATATAAAACCAACAATTTGTTATAAATGTTGGGGGCTTTGCCATGTGGCCAAGCATTGTAGGAATAACAAGTTATGCAGAGTTTGCACAGAAGAGAGACATGAGGATCAACCTTGTAAAGGGGAACCAGCTTGTGCCAACTGTCAGAAGTTCCAGAAAAAGACATGAAATGTGACGGACATCAAGCATTTACCAACGGACCATTCATGCAGCAGACACAAGGTGGAAGTGGAAAGGATCACAAGGACGACGGACTATGGTTGCAGGGAGACTTGGGCTCCTCCGCTCCTTACCGATGATGTCGGAGATTGAGTGCTGTATATAAATGATCACTTATCATTTGCTGCTCAAGTTCGAGCAGTTTTGTTATTGATTGTGATTTGATGTTTGTGCGGTCCCTGCACAAGTGATTCAGGTCTTCTGGTCACTCCATTGTAGTTTTGATGTAATAAAGTAGATGAGCGATGTATTTCGCAAAGATGGTGGCTGCGGAATTGAATAGATTATGAGTAAATGGGATTTGTAAAGACTCTTGGATGACTTTGATCGTAAGACCGCTGGGCGGACGGTGTCAAATGGCATTGACGGTTTAGAGATGGTGCGAAGTGCGCGAGGCGGGGTCTGTGACGAGAGACTGGTCCTGTGGATTCAGAGTCGAGCGGGTTGCCATCGTCGCGACTAGGACTCTGTAGTCAACTTTCGCCGTATAGGCTCCCCGCCTAGGCCGGTTCAACTTTTTCGAAAAACTCAAAATTAGTCTAGCTTTGTTAATCAGTTTTTTATGCTTATCCTTCCCATTTGAGAATACGAGTATAATCGAATATAATTAGATCTTTTATAACTATTTGTTGCTTTATTCTTTTCCTAAAATTTGTTTGAAACGACTCCTTATATAAATATTTATTATCATGAAGATAGGGTGATTAGCTTTCACCAACTTATGAAAGGGGTCCAAGACACAGAAAAGGTTAAGAACCAATGATCTAGATAGAAAGAAATCTGACTAACATATATATATATACCCAACTTGAACCCTGACAATTTTTTCAACTTTTTATCAAATTCATTTTATATAAGCAATAAAATAATTTTAAATTTCATGCTTTCGCGCTCTGGGATCTTTTACTCAAGTTTAATTGTACAGAAATTTATTATAAAAGGGTAATTAGGTAAAAAAGCGCTCAAGCAGGGAGTTTATTTTCACTATAATATAAATTTTTCGATATTCCTAAAACATGTAATCATGAGAGCATATTTTTAATTTTATGATACATACATCCTATCAAATGTAAATATAATAAAAACTAAATATAATGAAATATAAATATAATAAAATTTAATTCAGGCATGCAGTTTAATGTGAAAAAAAAGTCTGGAAATTTGTGCTTTTCTGTTTGGCGGGATCTTGGACTAGGATTCTCCACCAATTTGATGCCCCCCTCCCCCCCCCCCCTAAAATGGATTCGTGGACCCCAAGATGGACTATGGAAAACATGTTAAGAAACTATGATCTAGATTAGTGGTGCGCAACCACAGTCGTGAACCACAGGGGGTTGGCAAAAATATAGGAGGGGTTACGGACATTTTGAAGTTAATTTACATCACATTGAATTATAGAAAATTTAAAGCATATTTTAAATTAAATGATTAAAAATGTTTAATATTTATATTTTTTTATATGTTAAAAAATATATGATACTAGCTGAAAACCTGTACTTCGCTACTGAGTACATTCAAATTAAATACAACGGTCAATGTATGCAATTCATGCCAAAAAAATAAATATATATATTTATAATAAATGCGACGATCAATGTATACAATTGATGTAAATATATATATATATATTTATATATATATATATATATATATATATATATATATATATATATATATATATATATATATATATATATATATATATATATAAAAGTATCGTAAAGGATATTTTTTTGGGGGGGATAATATCCAATCGTCTGCTGCGTTAGAAAGGAAAAAAATTTTTTTTGTCTATTTAGTTGTTATGCAGTTGACGATAAATTTATTTAAAGTACCGGAAAAGGGGATCACGTGATCAGCATTTAATCTTTAAAAATTCAACAAAAATCATAAAAAGGAGGTCAAGATTCGAAAAAGATTTCATTTTAAAGGAATTTGTATGATCTTTCTTGCGATATAAATTTTATAACCCTCAAATTATTATTTTAAATACAAACTTAAAAAAAGTTACTAAAACAGCGTAAAAATTTAATTTAAAAAAATCTAGGAAGAATTTTACAAAAATCTTTCTTACTGCACCCCTACACCATAATAAGAATCGCCATGCAAAATTTCAGCCCTGTAGGACCAGCGGTTTGGTCTGTGCGTTGTATATCAGTCAGTCAGTCAGTTACGGAACTGTTTTATACTCGTATATATAGATGATATCGTTAAATAAGGTGTCAAACAATCCTTTCAAGGCTATATTTAACATTGCTTCCATTCGTCTTTACATATCATTGTGGGACTGGATTTTTCAAAATGAGTCGCTATAAAAGCCAAACAACGATCACGAGTTAATCCGGAAGGTGATACGAGAGTCGCACTCTAAAGTATTTCGTCAAAGGTTAAACAAATATTATTTGGGGTCCAGGCTCGAAATTTCACATTAATTTATTTTTTCTATATATTAGTTTGAGAAATTAAACGAAATTTATAATTATCAATATTTTTATTTGAAGTTTAAAAGCCTGCTCTTTTTTTAATTTTAATGATCGTTAATAAAAATGACCTGATCGTTAATTTAATACCTGAATTAAATACAGATATACGTATATCAATATTTTATCACGAACGTCCTACCACAAAAATTCCCCTGAGGTGACTGACTCGGTTAAAACCTCTTCATGAAGAGACCGGTCGATTGCCTCGTCATTTTGTTTCTTTTGATTTTTTTTATTATTTTAAGGGGATCCGGGACACATTAAAAAAAAATTCATTTAATGAGTCAAAATTTTGAAATTTTTTGTGATGGATATAATTTGTAAACAAAATCACATTGTAAAACTTCTCATAAAGTTTTAGAAAAATTTTAAATTCAAAATAAAAAAGAAAAATTGGGGTAATTTAAAATCATTGAAACTCGAAATATGCTTAGTCGAATTTCAATATTTTTTCATTTGATTAAACAGAAATATGTAAGTTTTTATTTTTATTCGGAATTTTTAAAAATATTAATTTAAAAAAATTTAAAGTATTTAGGGTAAAAATTTCAAAAAAAAAAGTTGTAACTTATTTTTAGAAAATCATATTTTCAAAAGTGAACATTTTTTTCAAATTTTCTGGATCAAAATTAGAATAAAATAATTGAAAAAGACATGTTGTAAATTTGAACCATTTATCTTTAACGGTTCTTGACTTATAACAATTTAAAGACGAGAAATGGTGAAACAAAACCCATCTTGCAGAAAAAAGGTTTGAACAAAGTTTGGCTGCAACTAGAATGTATATAAAAAAAATTAACATTTCCTCTTTTAATTAAGATAGAAACATGATTTAAACGTCATTTTAAGCGGAAGAGAACAGAACAAAATTTAATGCAATAAACTTCTTTTCGAAAATTTGAAGAAGTTTTTGTCCTTGAACCCCTTAAAAAATGCATTGCTATATTTGATTTCAATTTTTGTTACAGAATCTTGCATTTATGTTGCTTTGAGCGGTTATTGCAGATTTCTGTTAACGTATTGGACTGTTATGCTTACTCCACATTAACGACGACAGCAACGAAAGACAGATGCATTTTGCCACCTGTGGCTGTCTCCTAGCAGTGTGGCCTTCACACTGCTAGGAGACGGGGAGAAGAGGCAATTTATTTGCGCATGCGCATAATCTTCTCTTTCTATTATGATTGGGTGTCGAGCATGGCGGCAGAGACAAAAGTGGAACATTTTCCAACAAGAAATCGCAGAGACCAGAGACAGAGACGAACCGGGGGAGTGAAAATTTGTTTGTAATACGCATGCGCAACAAAGGAGATACATGATTTTCGTCTCCGTTGCCGTTGGTGTGGAGTAAGCATTAGTGTGTTCATTTTGTTTATGCAATTTCACATTTTTTCTTGGGTTACTTTAATATGAAATTTTAGTCACGCGAGAATTAGTTACAGGGGTCCGTGACACATTTTGAAACTTTTTTTATTTATTGAGTTAAAATTTTGAATTTTTTTGTGATAGTTAACCCATTAATGCCGACTTCGTTTTCTTTAACCATTTTTGTTACTTCTCTCATATTTGCATGTTTTAAGTCTGTTAATGTGTATTATACTACAATTATATTTTTAGTTGCAGTTTAACTATGTTTTTTTTACTGGTACGTTTTCGTACCAATCGGCGTACGTGTGTATTACACATCGAGAATAAAAGCTAATATTAAATTTATTTATTAATGAAAATTATAACAAAATCGGGAATACCACAATAAAATGAAAAGCACGTTAGATGATTTTCTGACAAAATAAAACAATAAAATGTGTATTGAGTGCAAACATGATAGTTTTTATGGCACTGAGGATGCAGTGACGCATTACACTTTTCGCACTTGTAGCTGCTTCGACCGGAACAATTCTTGCAACGGGAATGTTCTTGATCTCATCTGATTCACCAGTGACTATTCTTGTCAAATCTTATTTCTGAGGCCGCTTTATGCCTAAATGAAATTGGCTTACCTGGCCCTAGAGGGCCAGGTAATGGTATGGCTTCATGCTCTCTAGGCAATATTGATTAAGTGCCTAACAGTTCCTGTGCGCATTGTCGTACGAACTCAAGAAGTGAGATTTCATCAATATCATTTTTCATTTTATACAATTTCCATCCATTTATAACACTGCCACTAAGGCTCACAATGGCCACCACCACTTTTTAGAACGAATTCTTACGCGATAATTTGACACAACTTGATCAACAAGGTCGACACTACCCATATGGTTATTATAAATTTTTAGCTCTTGTGGCATGGAAACAATTTTCTTTTTTTCTGCGACACTCCATCGAGTAGCAGATGCAATAGGTTTTGTAGAAACATTGTTACTTGCAACAGTAACAACTTTATTGTCATTCCATTTGACGATACTGATATCTTCATGACATATATATTCATATTCCCTTGCCGACTTTTTCAAGATTTCTTTGGATGATAAAGGAGCATTTTTCAGCCTGTTTTCTCTCAATGTCTCGGTTTCTGCTATGCCTCTTTTCGATAGCTCTTTCAGCAAGGGGATGCTAGTAAATAAGCTGTCCATGACAACATGTGTCCCAGGTGGGATCACGCATTTGTCTAGTAACCCAAGAACAACATCGGCACCTTGGCCTAAATCAGATTTTGATAATTTTGTAGATGCTCCACAATAAGGTTCAGCATGCAATAAGACCATTAGAAGAACACAGAGTCCAAAGTTTGAAGCCAAAACGTATTGGCTTACCTCTTATGAAATGTTTTAGTCCGTGGTGCCCGATATATGGAATTATAGACTCATCTACACTCAAAATTTTATACCAACAGCATAAAAGCATGACTTTTAAGGGGCAATAATTTATAAAATACACTTTTATAACAATGTTATAAAGCCAAAATATTATTTTAAAAAATTCTAATTCAAATGTGAAAGTTTTTCGATTTTAATTCAAACTTGACTACGCACTAGCCGGTTGGTACGGTTTCGTACCAACGATATTTAAGTTTTTATATTTTAGAATACAAAACTCAACATGACTTTCGAGTGGCATGAATTTATAAAATACACTTTTATAACAGTGATTAATAATCAATATATAATTTTGAAATAAATCCAAAACTCTAAACTTACTATTTTCTATGTGATGTCAGAGGCAACTTGTTTCACGACGCTTTCACCTGAGCATAACGTCAAATAACAACAAGAACTTGAGAGTAAATGGCGAAAAATCTATTTTTCCCGCTATCAGTGAACCATTCTTGAAGCACATGAACAATATTGGACAACTAGACACATTTAGTGCAGAGAAAAATAACTATTCTTAAGCTGGTATGTTTTCGTACCAATAGGCATTAATGGGTTAACAATATAATTTGTAAACAAAATCATATTATAAAACTTCTCAAAAGGTTTTTAAAAAATTTTAAAATTTAAAATTTTTAATAAAAGTGGGGTAATTTAAAATCATTATAACTCGAAATATTATTTGTTGAATTTAAAATTTTTTTCCTTTAATTAAACAAATATTTGAGTTTTAATTTTGATTCATCATTTTTTAAACTATTTTTTTTTAAATTAAAAATATTTAGATTAAAAATTACGAAAAAAAGTATGTAACTTATTTAAAAAACCATATTTTGAAAAGTAAATATTTTTTTCAAGTTTGCTGAATAAAACTTAAAGTAAAATAGTTGTAAAAGACATGTTACAAGTTTCAACCATTTATCTTTAACGGTTCTTGAGTTATAACAATTTAAAGACGAGAAATGGGGAAAAAACACATGCAGAAAACACACTTACAGGTTTAAACGGCAATTGGCTACTATTAGAATGTTGAAAAAAAATAATAATAATTTCTCCTGTTCTAATTAAGATAGAAACATGATTTAAACGCCATTTTAAGCGCAAAAGAACAGAAAAACTTTTAATGCATTAAACTTCTTTTCGAAAATTCGAACAATTTTGAGTCCTGGACCCCTTTAAATCAAGCATAAAGGTCGACGAAGACATTTTTTGTTGTTATTTTGTTGAGTAGATATATACTCAAAGTCTACAGTTCATCTATTTTTAAAACAGTTTTTACAAATTTACTTATTTTTTTGTTAACATTTTCTTATTTTTAAAAAATGCTGCTACCAAACAATTTTCATTGAACTCGAAAGATTTTTTTAATTTACAGAGGGTGGCGGTCTAAAAAATTTGCGGAATACTGATCTAAATGGTCTTAAGGCTGTACAAACCCTATCGGATTCGTCCACAGTGTTAACCCAAGGAGAAAATATGTCGAAGGATTGCCGACTTAGTTGATATATATATATTTTTAAATTGCACTCTACAAAAGAGAAACTCCTCGGGTCATTTTTCGTTTTTTAGGAAAAAAATTACAAATGATATTTTAAAATTTAAACTATTCGAGGGAAAAATCCGGTATGGTGTGTTTTAAACGGTCATCAGTTCCTTTGATGGACGAAATGTATGAAATGAATCCAGTTGCGAGGTGCAGAAAAGTTCAGGCTATCTGAAAATACCATTTTTATTGGATTATAAGCCTTTATGTAGCTGTAAATAGTGGACACATTTCCTCCATGGGTTAACATTGAGGTGAGTTATGGGGTTAGCCCACAACAGCCTTAAAGGAACTGCGCCCATTTTTATAGTAAGTACAATAATGGATATTTATAGTTTCTGATCTTTTACTTAAATAACCACTAATGAAGCTCTGAAATAGAGGTTTAGTTCTTTTATAACATTCCTACCTTCTCTTAATTACCATAACAGACGTCTCTATGTTAAATGCAGATTTTATTGAGACAGAACATTAAAAGCGTTAAATTTTTAGGCAAGTTTCATGGAAATTTACGCAAGTGTTTACTGTAAGAAAATTTAATTTTTAAATATAAAAGTTAAACAGATTATGTGTTGACGTTATCTTACATTAATTCAGACTGTCTGAGGAGTACACTTAGGGATATGTAATTTTCGTATTTACGAAATACACTGAAGTGCCTCTGAATTAGGGATAGCAAAGCCTATGCAAATTGTGTAGCTCTGCGCATCATGTATGCGCAAGTGAGGGCGCTGTGGTAACTGCATATATAGCGCGTACTGTGGTTGTTCTGAATCAGTTGTTGGAATTGCCAGTATGGGTAAACTGTCTGTTGATGTTATACAGAATTTAATTGCAACAAAATGCTGCTACTTTGCTAACTTTGTAAAGCAGCTAGCTATACAAAGTCTCTATAGTCCCGTTAAATGCGTAGATGCTGCGATATATTTTAGTATTTACAACATAGTAATTAATGACAGAAGGCAAAGGCTTAAGGAAGAGAATGTGGAGTCTAGTACAAAGTTAGCTTTTAAATAAGAATTGTGATACTTACCTATCCAAATAAGTAGAATTGTGATTTTTTTAAAATGTGAAATTTTTTAAATCTATATATATAAAACAGTTCCGAAACTGACTGACTGACATACAATGAACAGACCAAACCGCTGGACATAAAGCGCTGACATTTTGCATGGCGATTCTTCTCATTGTGTAGGGGTGCACTAAGAAAGATTTCTGAAAAATTCTTCTTAGATTTTTTAAATTAAATTTTTAAGCTCTTTTTTGTAACTTTTTTTAAGTTTGCATTTAAAATAATACTTTGAGGATTATAAAATTTATATCACGAGAAGGATCATAAAAATTCCTTTAAAATGAGATCGTTTTCAAATCTTTACCTCCATTTCCTATTTTTGGTGAATTTTTAAAGATTAATTTTTAGAATTTAATTTTTAAATGCTGATCACGTGATTTCATTTCTGATATTTTAAATAAATTTATGGTCACGTGCATAACAACTAAATAGGCAAAAAAAATATTTTTTTCTTTTTAATGCGGCAGACGATAGGACATTATCCAAAAAAATAGTAAAATACAATAAAAGATATTATGTTCCTCAAACTGTACTATATAAACTGTACTATATTCTTTAGTATGTCCTATTACATTTAATATGAATATTTTTTTCTACATTATTTTGTCTATAAAAATATCCCTTACGACTTGTTAATAAATAAATATATATATATATATATATATATATATATATATATATATATATATATATATATATATATATATATATATATATATATATATATATATATATTTTACATCAATTGTATACATTAATGTCGTATTTATTATATATATATGTATGTATATATATATATATATATATATATATATATATATATATATATATATATATATATATATATATATATATTTAATTTTGGCATTAATTGCATACATTGACCGCTGTATTTAATTTGAATGTACTCCGTAGCGAAGTGCGGGTTTCCAGCTAGTATATATATATTGTGAATAAGTGCGAAATTTTATAAATTGTATTTTTTTTTAAAGTACGAAATTTTATATATTGTATTTTTTTTGAAATTTCTATATTTTTATGCAAAATTTACGTACCCATAAGTATACTATTACTGATTTTTATGAAGCACAATGTTAATCTATTTCTGTATCCTTTCGTAAGTTCTTACAAGATACATATATATTTTATAATGACAGTTTTTAGCATGAATGTGATCTGCCCTGTCCTTATAATATCCCGTAGCTACTTTGCAGCAGTGATACCATACTTGGCAGGTGTCAGCGCATATTGTAGCTATATAAGTGTAGCCTGTTTGACTTTCATACATGCAGCGTTCCAAAAATACTCCAAGTCTGAAGTTCCAAGTAGGAATACTGTTGGAGAAAAGTAAACTGGAGAAAGAGGGGCATTTGAATAGAGATATCAGCTTCAAAGTCCAATATTTGCATCAGATACCCTGAGATATCCATTTCAAAATGTCTTGAAGGAGAGAAATTTTAGCGAAAGATAAATGTTCCGAAAATAAACAACGTCTTTAAACAACAGTTTGTAGCTTGTAAGGAAAAATTGTTCATTTTGATACTGAGTAATGGGCAATACTTCCATCTTAGCGAATTGTATATTTCAGTAGAGCCCAAGTAATACGAGCATTATTAATACGAGATCGCGGATAAAATGCACAAATTCTTTTGAAATATTGGTTTCTAATGTGCAATAATGCAAAATTTTACGTTTTATACAAGGGCCTTCACGGATATTACGAAACTGAAAAATCTAAACTTACTGAATATTTAAAAATATATATTAATATTGCTTGTATTGACAGATAAACAACTTCGTCCTTTGCACTTTAAAAGACATTTGCAAAGGATTTGAAGATAAATGTTAATGACTAATCTTTGGGATATTTCAAATTTTGTTTAAAAACAAAAGCAAATACAATTTCACTGAAGTAGAGGTAAGTAACTCTAATCATTGAACTTAAATATGTAGAAAAATGTTTATATTTTTAATCAATTTTTTTAAACCGATTATTTGATCCCAAAGATCTTTTTTCCACGGCTTATACGAGTAATGCTTAAAACGAGCATTTTCAGTGATCCTAAGCATCTCGTATTAAGCGCATTTCGTATTAAACGAGTTCCACTGTATTTACTTTATACCTGAGTAGTGAGTACTGAGATATAATAATTTATTGCTAAAATATGCAGAAATATGATCTCCGGGTGTTTAACATATAACTTACGAGAAATTGAATCGTTTTTAAAAAATTTGAAAAATTCTAAAAAAAAATTAAAATACACTAAAATCATAAAAATGCATTACCAATTTTAACAAATAAACAATTATCTACACATTAGGACAAAAAATAAGTAGCAATTAATGCTGACTTGTTTACAAAAAGACGTCAACAAGTGTATCGTCCGACTTCTAGGGCCGAGCGTGGTTATATAAGTAAAAATTAATTCTTAATGGAAAGGGGAATATTAATACAAAGTAAATAATAATAATAATATCCTGGGCACCAGGTACCCTAGTGGTAGTACGTTGGGACTAAGACGAAGGGTGCTCAGTGCGATATGTGATATATATATATATATATATATATATATATATATATATATATATATATATATATATATATATATATATATATATATATATATATATATATATATATATATATATATATATATATATATATATATATGAGGTTAAAATATGGGGGGGGGGCGGTCGCGCGACCTTAAAATAAGATTTTAATTAAAAAGTATAGGATTTTGCAATTAAAGTCTGGGAGTTCAAATGAGCGAGTAATACATTGCAGTGAAAATAGAATTAATGGGTTGGCTTGATTCAATCCTCGAAGAACCACATGGAGGAATTTAAGTAGACGTATAGCCTTGAAGTTTGACGCTAAGAAAGGAAGTTTTTAGTTTGGCAAAAAGAACATTCGAAATGACGACATGAATAAGTAATGAGCGTCGTTGCGCGTTAGTTAAAAGCTTAAGAACAAAGAAGTTAGTTTAGAGACATGGAAAGATATTAACGGGTAAATGCGTGTGCCGTTAGGCGCACGGACTTTAAAAGGGGATGGGGCGTAAAATTAATAATTTCGAGCTGGGAACATCTAAGAATTTATCAATAAAGTTCAGTATGTTTAAACAGGAGTCGTCTTTTAATCGTGTCAAGATTGGTTTACTGCATTTCATAAAAGTCATTAAATTATGAGTGTCCTCGCCACCGGTTCACGGACTGCATTATGTTTCTCAAGACGTTCGGATTAAGGTCTTATTATATTGGTCGCGAAGAAAAAGCCAAATCTGACATATATATATATATATATATAACATAAAAAACCCTATATCCTTTTCAAATTCTAGTCTGTTCTAAATTTCCTTGGGCGTTGAGCTAATTTCGTTTTCGATTTTAAAGACAAAGCAGATACATAGCGTCCCCTCAAAAAGTTCAACTCTTGGCGCATCCTTACGTAAGATAATACGTCACCTCTGACAACAGAGTCAGAGCTAACCAATTAGTATTCCTTTTCATGATCACATGACGAGCCACCTCAAAAGTTTATAAAAGACCCTGCGGTCAAAATTCGCAGAACTTTCGTCATTTACCACTGCCCCGAGAAGTTATGTCAGTGTTCGCCTAATAAATATTTAGTTCGATGTAATGATTGCCATCTTTGCTCGAGCCTCGACTACTAACTTCTTTACTGTTGTTTTATGCCGGCTCCGGTCATTATTACCACGGGGTCGGTATATTGCATATATAAATATATATATATATATATATATATATATATATATATATATATATATATATATATATATATATATATATATATATATGCTGGTTATTTCACCTAATTCGTAAACAGTGTTACAATGTTAATCGAAATATCATATGAAATGAAAATCTTCTAAAAAATCCGTGTTAGAAAAAGAAATTAAATATTCTATCAAATTTAGAAGCGAGAATATGATAGTTACAAAATATGCAGCAGACCGATGCTTATCATACAGAAATGGAGACAATTCATTAGATAACGTCCATAGAAAGAGAGAATTAAACACACTCCGCCGAAGAAGAAATGCGGGCTATAAAACTAGATTTCACAGAAAAACTATCTGGTCTAGTACTTTCAATAAAAGAAGACAGAACTTTTCATACATATAGAGCTAGCTATGCAATTAATTTGTTTAAAAGGACTATCCAGACACGTTGAAAAAGATATGAGGTGAGATTGGCAGTAAACCAGGAGAGCATTATTTGAGCTTAGTTCTTTGCGTGAAATAAAATGGGAATTTTCATCCATACGATTCATGCTTGTGATGTGTATGACCGTCATTTGATGAATTCTTTGATGGCTATTTTAACACTGTACAGTACATATGCTTACTTTACCGATCATTTATGACTATTTTCGCAATACGTGATTATGAATCTGTCTTTTATTATATTACATATATACTTTCCAGTTAAATTCCCAAACATCTTACAATCTGAATTTTCCTTGAGAATTTCGTATGGTAACGTTGACTAGTCTCTATGTGGATAGTCCCTAAGTTTCTACAGTCCATTTTTTGAGCATGTGCAGGCTGATCATAATAGGCGCTCTGGCTCACCCATTCATTCATAACATTCATAAGCCAGGCATACGTCTGGCATAACATTCATAAGCCAGTTGCTTGGTTGGTTGGGGTTTAATGGCGCAAGGTCCAATATAGGATATAAAGTGCCAAAACGAGGAAAAGAGCCGAAAAGAGAACTATATATATATATATATATATATATATATATATATATATATATATATATATATATATATATATATATATATATATATATATATATATATATATATATATATATATGTATATATATATATATATATATATATATATATATATATATATATATATATATATATATATGTATAGATATATATATATATATATATATGTATATAGTTCGAGTATATAGTTCGAGTAACAGGCTCGAACCAACATAGGAGATTACGAATATAAATCCAACTCTCTTAAAAATACATGCAAAAGTGAATAGATTTATATAAAAAAGGAGTTAACAACGATGATATATCGAGACTATAAAAACGACATATAAAAGTGATGAAAGCGATGATATATCAGGGTGATAAAAATGATGATTATAAAGGTTATAAAAGTGATGAAAACGATGATATATCAGGGTGATAAAGACGATGATTATAAAGGTTATAAAAGAGATGAAAACGATGATATATCAGGGTGATAAAAACGATGATTATAAAGGTGATAAAAGGTTCTATGGCATGAAAAGTAATATATAAATAGGTAAAAACAATAAAAGTTTAACAGTTAAATCAAAGGCCGAAGCACAGACTGCGTATAAAACCAGTATAGACCAGAAATGCAATCAGAGACAAGTGGGGAGGTTCCCCAGCATTTCAGACAGGTTAGATGAACCTGAGCCAAAAAGCTTCTATATTGGTTCATAAGCCAGTTGCCTCATTCTTACTTTCTCCCCGTTATATGCTGAGCATATAACAGACTGACGCTTTTATATTCTGCTACAGTCAGCGTTTTTCCGAGGAATTTATTGGCTTCAACTGAGATTTTACGCTGAATCAAAGTTTAACATCATTCGTCCTTTTCTCTCTTGAATAATTAAGCCTGCTGTATACTAACCCAACTGGATTCTCTCACCTCAATGTTAACCTATGGAGAAAATGTGTCTAAGGATTGCCGACTTGGATTGAAAGATTTTTTTTTTAAATTGTACTCCGTACTAGAGAATTAAATTTGACACCTTGGAGCATTTTCTTTTTTTTAACTGCAAATAACGTTTAGAAATCTAAATTATCCGGGGGGGGGGAAATCTCGTCTAGTGCGTTTTAAACACTCCTAAATTTTTTTGGTGGACGAAATTTATAAAATAAATTGGGTTGCAATGTGCAGAAAAGTACAAGCTCTCTAAAAATATCATTTTTATCGGAGCATTGATTTTGTTATCAGCATTTATGGATCTGTGAATAGTAGACACATTTTCTCCATAGCTTAACATTGAGGTTAGTGAATCCAATAGAGTTAGTCCACATCAGCCTTAAAACAGCAATACACTTTAAGAATCTTCAGGTAAAATTTTTTTAATCTGCCTCTTCTAGTTATCATGACTGTCTTTCTTCTTATTTTTATATGATCTTGTCTCACCGATTTTAGGGTCGTTTATTGAATAATTCTGCTCTTTAACCCCATTTTATTGCCACTTAATTTTTCCTAATTGTTCATTCTCATCGTTTACTAAAATTGCCATAAATAACCACATTCATCTCTTTTTTAACCATCAAATGAAACTTAGTTGGTATATTCATTTTATTTACACACTTTTCCAGGCTTTCGCACATCTGCGATCCTATGGAATATCTCCATTTATGGTGGCATGATTTTTATTGGTACTCGTTTCCACTCTGTTAACTTCTAAAATACACAACGTCTACTTCTAAAATAATATCCCAGTAGTTGCTTAGTAAATTTTCTATTTATATTTTATTTTAAAATTTGACAGGTATGCGATTTAAAGGTAGAGATGTCATACTGCAATGTATGCCTGCTCATTATGGCTTTTATGGAAACGAGATGGCTGTCACATTTGCCAAGATAGGCACCGAGATACAATAAGTTCCGTTGGATCCTATATCGTACTCCTCTATTAAGAGGATAAAAAAATGAACAGCGAGTATAAGAAAAGGCAGTTGGAGGACATAAAGGGGAAACAACAGAAGAGATACCATCGTTTGCTCCAAGATACGCTGTGGATAGATAATATACAAATATGCCCACTAGAAGATACAAATATGCCTACCAGATGGAGCGACACCCCCATAATTGATGTATGACAAAGCAATAAGTACAGACACGCATGATAGGATGTCGGGGTTTGTAGAAGACACGAAAGAAGATTGCATAATTAATTACAAATGTGTCTACTAGACGGCGCTGAACGCATTGACAAATGTGGTCGTTGCAAAAGGAACTGCAAAGTCAACTATATTTAGTTACGGCAAGAAGTTTGCACTGTTGACCGTGCCTGATATGACACTGTTTGTGACGCATTATTACCTTAATTGCCTTTGTTATAGATAGAGCGCCATCTGATGGACATAGCTGCAATTATTTACGATTTTTTCCGATCTTAAAAAAAACTGGCGGTGTATCATGAGTGTTTGTACTTATTCCGTTGCCATGCGTTAATTATTAACTCATATATTGATTTTTCAAAAGTTTAGTAACTTTTGAGCACCTGGTAAGTTTGAATACCTAAGAGAACTCTAACATATTCTATAAATAATGTAGCATCATAAATAAAATTCGGCTAAAGTAAAGAAGAGGGTACCCCTTGAGGCGGTTATAGGAAATTTTCAAAAATCGCCAAAATCACACTAAAAATCTACGACGGTAAAGGCTACAAAGTAGACAACAAATCGATGTTTATATACAGATTATACAGTCAGTTTTAGGCAGTTTAAACAGCAAAAATATTTCATAATATATCCTAAATAACATTCTTTCCTCATAATTGAAACCAAAGAACAGGATATTGTAATGCAAACAATAAGACAAAAAAGAAGCACTTATAAATAAAATTTTATTTTAGGATAACAATGATAAACTCTTGGCATCTGTGTCACTGGAGATAAATCCGTTAAATACAAACGTGTTATATATTCTGCAGTCAAACTTATGAATGGACTAGATTTATTATCCTGCTTCGCTCGGGATTCAGTTTCTGTTATTATTATTTTTCAATGATTAGCCTCATGTTATGATGTTTTAGGGTTATAACAATTTTTAAACAAATTAATTTAATTTTTTCAGTAGTAAAAAATTCATTTATTAACTAATTTGTTGGTATATTTTAATACTTGCCAGTGCACAACATTTTTAGTTTCTTTTTTATCATCTGCGACAATGTGTAATTCTGAATGATTCCTCGCTCTAGACACTCCCACATATAGCTGTCGAAGCGAAAAAATTTCTTCTGTCAGATCCAGTCCAGTACTCTCTTCTTTTTGGGCATTTTAAATCATTAATTTACAGCTTTCCAATAATGTTTGAATGGATTTCTTATTATAGAAAAAGAGTCAATAATGTGTGAAAGATTTGAGAACACATTCAATATTAAAACACAGCAAATCTGATAATTATTACAAAAAAAGTATATACTCATATTTCATGCTCGGATTTCTATCTCAAAACTAAATCGTCTGCTACGTTTAAATGCCACTTTCAGACTTTCTTAATTAGAATATACACGTATTTCATGATTGCAATTCTTTCACAAAACTAAACCGTTTGCTATGGATTGAGAACACATTCATTGAAAATGTATGAATGTCCACCTTTATATTTTCATTTTTGAAAAGAAATATTCCGGCGTTGCTACGTACATGAAAATAACATATCAAATTCATTCTTGTATGCGCCAATATATGAATAAATCACGTTTTTAATTCACGTCTATTTATTTTTACGCAAATTTAATAATTTAATTGGCAACAATGAAATGTTACAATGGCTTTGAAAAAGAATATCCGTTGATACCGTACAAACTTGTCCTAACATAATACTCGAATGGGACGTCGTAGCGGGATGAAAATAGTCATATTCATCCTCATTTTTCAAGCACATTAAACCGTGTAAATTGCATTAAGGTAGGCCTCACGGTTCTTGAGTTTTTGTGTCACCCACACACATACACACACTACCCATTTCCCGTTTCTGCTTTATATATAAGACTATTTGAAAACTTGCACTTCGCTACCAAGTACTTACCAATTAAATACAACGGTCAATGTATGCAATTAATGCAAAAAAAATAAATATATACATATATTTATAATAAATACATCGATCAATGTATGCAATTGATGTAAAAAAAATATATTTAGAAAAAAATCGTAAGGGATATTTTTATAGACAAAATAATGTAGAAGAAAATATTCAAATTAAATCTAATAGGACATACTAAAGAATATAGTAAAATTTGAGGAACATATCTTTTACTGTATTTTAATATTTTTTAGATAATGGCCAATCGTCTGCTGCATTAGCAAGAAAAAAAAATATATTTTGTCTATTTCGCTGCTATGCAAGTGACGATAAATTAATTTAAAGTACCAGCAAAAGAAATTATTTGATCAGAATTTAATAAATTAAATTCTAAAATTTAATCTTTAAAAATTGACCAAAAATCGGAAAATGGAGGTAAAGATTCGAAAAAGATTTCATATTAAAGGAATGTTTATGATCTTTCTCGTGATATAAATTTTATAACCCTCAAATTATTATTTTAAATGCAAACTCTAAAATAAGTTACTAAAACAGCTTAAAAATTTGATTTGAAAAAATCTAAGAAGAATTTTTCAAAAATCTTTCTTATTGCACCCCTGCTCTATAAGAAGAATCGCCATGCAAAATTTCAGCCCTTTAGGTCCAGCGGTTTTGTCTGTGCGTTGTCTGTAAGTCATTCAGTCAGTCAGTCAGTTACGGAACTGTTTTATATACAAGGTATGACAATAAAGTTCGGTGAATAGTCCTGTAACATTAACGTAGATGAAATATTAACGAAAGTTACCTTACTGTCCTTCGAAATAGTCACCTCCCATAACTATGCACTGCTGACATCTGCTATACATGTTCTGGAAACTTTGCAAGAAGTCTTCTTTTGGTATGGAGTTCAAAAGCCTCGTCACGTTTCGTTGGATGTCAGGAATATCGTCAAATCTCTTTCCTTTCAAAGCGAGTTTGAGCTGTGGGAATAGGAAGAAGTCTGGAGGATTGAGATCTGGCGAGTATGGTGGATGTTCAATTTGCACCACCCCCTTTTTTGCCAGGAACTGTTTGACGATATTGGCTGTGTGAGGGCGAGCATTGTCGTGAACAAAAAACCATGAACCTTGTTGTGCGTACTGCGGTCGTACCCTGCGTAGACGTTTCATGAAACAAAATTTCAATGTACCTTTCAGCATTCATCGTCGTTCCCTCAGGTAGATATTCCTTGTGGATAATGCCTTGACAATCAAAAAAGGTAATGAACATCGTTTTGATGCGTGATTTTTCTGCTCTGACCTTTTTCCGACGAGGTGATGCAGGAGAACGCCATTCTATACTTTGCCGTTTCGTTTCAGGGTCGTACCTGAGACACCAGGACTCATCCCCAGTGACAATACAGTTCAAGAAGTTTGGTGTCGCATCCGCCGTTTCGACAAAATCCTGTGAAGCCTCTAAACGTGCCTGCTTGTGATCGTCATCCAAGTGATGTGGCACAAGACTACAACACGTTTTTCTCATCCCTAAATTCTGGGTAACGATTTGTCGCACGGAACAAACGCACTAAACAAGCACTTTGTAAAACAATTCTTACACGGAACACAAACGACGCTCAACTGAACAACGGTGGGGGCAGATGGTCAACACCTACCGCTACGCAGGTGCACTGTTTTGTTTCGACAGTGTTGCCAGATCGGCCGTTCTGACTTCATTCACCGAACTTTATTGTCAGAGGTTGTATATAGATAAGATAGCGATAACTTCGCGTCAAAAGGGGTACCCACTTCTTTACAAAACTCCTTGTGTGTAATGATTTCAACATCTTCCTGCATATGAAAATCTCTGTAATAACCGTCGTCTGTTAGAGTGATTTTGACGAATTTTTAAAACTTCACCAAAAAGCGCCAAGGGGTACCCTCTTTTTTAATTTAACCTAAAATTCGTATTATATGTGAAATAATAAATTAAATTACACGTACGTGTAACAGATTCTTAACGTTTCCAAAGCTTCATGCAATAAATAACATTTCACCATCAAGTGACAGGAAGGATAGTAATTCAATTTATTACATAACGTCATAACCTTTTTAAATATAAGTTTGAAATGAGGAAGCTGAACATGTCATTGCTAAATTCAGAAATACATGCTAAAATACAAAACATCTTGATGCGAAGAAAAGTATTGCCTTGAATACGAACTATTTGTTAACGTTGATTTTAAAATGAATTTTATATTTGATAATATTAAGGAAAATTAAGACGTGATATGTAGAAAATAAAGTGAATTTTATATCATGTTTAAATCTTCCTGAAATTTTGGCATGTTTTAGCAAAATAATGTAAGATAATGGCAACAGATGACAGTTTTAATGTATTTAAACAAGACATATTTTCAATAATGACTGTTATTTGTAATGTAACATCCAGTGGTATGAATAAAATACATTACAAACTGTGTTAAACTATGTAAAATTTAAATGAAAAACTTTTGGTGTATTTTTGAGAATGATATTTAATGTAAATTTTACTGCGCAACTTTAGTACAAAATTTTCCAAACAACGTGGTAATTAAATTTTGTGTTATTAAGTGTTGAGAAATATTTAAAAAATTACTAAGGAATTGCTATTTTTAAAATGCGATTGAATTTTTAAATCGTAATTTTTAAAAAATCGTGAGTTGAAAATTTTAATATTTGCCACATAGATATATTGACTGTAAGACTGCAAATTCAATTTTAAATGAACAACTACTGTTCATTTTAACTAAATGTTAAGAATAATCAAGTATCATAACTATCTGTTAAGGATCATCAAACCTCATAAATAAATGTTATTAAGGATCATCAAACAAAATATCAGAAAAATAACCCACGTAGATGTAAATGTAGTGCATAAAAGGCGATTCAATATTTAAATCGTAATTTTTAAAAAATGTCAGTTGAATTTTGTATATTTGCCACATAGATTAATCCACTGTTATAATGCAAATTCAATTTTGAATGCACAACAATTTGTTTGTATTGCGAAAACTAGAGAACATAAATTCACATAAAAAAACTAGGATCCCATATTGCATTTTCAAATTTTCCCTTTTGGAAAGGGGCGAATTTGTATTACTGTGTATAGGGGAAAATGGGACTTTAAGAAATGCAAAATCACAAATTTAGACAAAAGATTTTCGAAATTGAAAGATTGGCACTTTTCACTTTGATTCATAAAATTTTAGACAGTAATTGCGTTTGTGAGTTATCTCTAATAAGAGAAAATACTTAGTTCTATAATTTTCTGCGATCTGGCCTTTTCTGATGCCTTTTGATCCTGTCGTAGAGCACCAACATTCCCAAATTCTACATTTTCATACGTAGTTCGAAGGGAAATTTACATGCAACACTGAAACTCCAGCGCCATTATAGGGTAAACTTTGTTTCAATTACAATCTCTGAAACGGAAACTGGCACAAATCAACACAATTTCATATATATCACTTGGAGGCTTTAACACTTGGTGTGAGCCCATATACTCGTGACAAAGATTAATATGTTCCTAAAATCATCAAGTTGTCCCTGCAAGTATTTGTGTTATAATTACCGGTCTGAATGAAGATATTATAAGATGTCAAAGGAATTAGGTCTTAGAAAGGAAGAGTCAAGTATTCGCATGACATCAATGTCATTTCCTTGATAGATGAGTATGTTGGTAGATCATGAAGATAAACTGACCACACGTCTTCAGGGGAAAAATATCTTTAACCTCGTTTTTCAAAATTTTCAATTTTTATCTCTACATACAAAATTAGAATAATTAATATTATTTTTTATTACATTGAAGACAGTTGGAATTCAAAAATAAGTATTTGGGGGCGGAATAAGGCTTTTTTTCCAATTTTTTTTAAAATGTCACCACTTTTCAAAACTCTCCATATGCATTTAGTTTCTTGCGATTTCTTCCCAATTTGTCACAATTGTTAATGGAAGTGTTTGTTACAAAACTATGCATCATGCTTTCAAACCAAAAATATTTTCCTAATTTATAGACCATGAAATAGAGAAAAATGATGCAGAAATATAATAAAAAATAACAGGCAGATTAAAATAAATATTCATGGCTTTTGATCCCTACAAAACATATTCAATGCACGATTATATTTAGACATATATGGTAAACTTATATTAAAAATTTTAATGTTTTCAAATCATATGGAATGCGCATGAAGCATTTTGAAAAAATGCTAGCATTTTAAAAAATATTTTTGAAAATTAGGCTTCATTCTGCCACAAAATACTTATTTGTGAATTCTAAGTGTCTTCAATGTAGTAAAAAATAATTCTAATTATTCTCTTTTTGTATATAGAGTTGAAAATTGAAAATTTGAAAAAAATATCATGATCAATAGTATTAATAAATTTACAAATATTACTAAAAATAACATTTCTGAAACATCTGAATCCACGACGTTGCCTTGATCTAAAATAATTTTCTATCTATTTCAAGAAAGGCTAAAACGCAACTAAAATGATAAAAAATATTTGTGGAAAGTAAGTTTTGGGAAGACAGAATTATGAAGTTGCTTGAATAATGGCAGATAGTAGTGGAACAAAACCGTGAAGATGTTGTTCAATAAATTTATTAGTAAAAATCAAAAAAATGTGTCTTACTTATCCTTAGTATCTGCCTATGTTGAAATTTCTGTTTTGGTACAAAATTTCGAAAAAAACTGCTTTACTTTTACTCATACGATCACTGGATGAGACTTTATGGCCCATTTAATAAACCGAAAGCGATATTAAAAGCCCGAAAGTAGCATCTTTAAATGCATTTTCTAGAAAACTTATTTTTCAGTTACTTGTCTACACCAGAAAGATAATCATTTATAAAGTTTTCAATGTATTCCAATGAAATTTTGCAATAGTGTTTTACGTGTTACTAACTATGTTTTGACCGAAAATCTAAGCTATATGCGTTCATTGAACATGCATTCAACCTGCACTTATAAAAATATCTATATATTTAAGTTGATAAGCCGACTTTGGGGGCAGTCCGTGAGAGAAAACCACTGCATCAATTTACTTCATTTTGGTCTTAAACGAAAGATTGTAATATGTAGATTTGTCGAATTTGGTTTTTGTAACCGCAATTTCTTTTATTTAGCGATAATTTACAATTTACAATTTATTTCTGTGCATGCTCAGTGGCATGTTGAAATCTGGCTTTAGAAACTCACTGTTTCTGCGTATGCTCAGTGACATGTTTTAATGATAAAAACGTCTCCCTCTGCCATTTATATTTTTATGATAATTATGTTTGTGAAATATAAGACTAAACCTGATGGAAATTGTTTATTTCGCGCTGTTTAAATAGCGATAATTTACAATTTTTAAAAAATTGCTCTCTGCGCATGTTCAGTGGCATTTTAAAATCTGTCTTTAGATACTCACTAAGCACGAGGCCGCTTAAACATATTAATTTGTTTCTGCGTATTATTATTATTTTCAACATTTGGCAATGATGTGTTGAGAATAATTTGTATATTAGTACATTTATTTACTATTTAGCCGTCATGTTTTGACGGGTACCAACTAGAATTTTTTTTAAAAACAAATAAGTGTTTTTCCCTTTTTTTTGGTAAATTTCAGTGAATTTGGAAAATATTTTAAAACTTTTACGTCAGAACAGAGGCAAGTGTCACAGAAGTATATAATATGAAGGATATTAAAATATATTCAGTTGAATGGATCACGTGAGGGTCTCTGGCGTAAGCCCGCATTTATACTAAAAATTTATATAAAATTCGCTCTATTTTAACATGTTATGAAAATTTTACCAAAATTATATTTGTTTTCATGATTTTATATCACATTGGAACTAAAAATACATGTAAAAAACTCAGTACTGTATATTTTGTAAAAAAATTAATCCGAACGTAGATAGATAGTACCTTAAAACATGTGAATATTCGTGAACAAAATGACAGTAAAGAATGAATTTTCAAGTGCTTGTGTAATTAGTAAAATCTGCAACAATCTCTCTCTCCCTATTCTAAATAAAAGTAACTCCCGCTGCAGCAGCAGCCGCTGTCAAAAGCTTGTCACGCTATCTCCTCCGAAACCGCTAGGGGTATGGGGTCGAGACCGATACCAATAGATGCAGAAAAATGCGGGGAACAAAGTAAGACATGCCTCATCTTCATCGGACTTATAATTTTTTTTTAATTTTATGTTTTGTGGGAAAATATTGACTTATTCATCTTCAGATTACGATAACTCGCCAAAAAATTATCTTAGAATTTTGATCTTTTTACAATCTAAGACTACAGATCTTTCTCTTTCGAACGAGACCCCATTTGTTTAAAAATGTTTTTAAACAGGCTAATATTTTCATCAAAAAATGAAACACAGTTTTTCAAGAAATATTGTCCCCCACGTGGATGTAATATTGATGCCCTTCGCGTTTTTATCCTACAAAGAAAATATTTACATCATCTGGAAGCTGAAAGCTTTCTTATTCATATAAACCTCATTTCAAGTCTATATCTTAAATTTTCGATTTTTAATTGAATTTTACAGCTCATAATTCAACAGCGATGAAACGCCCTTGGCATTAAGGGTTACAATAGTAAATGGATGTAAGCTGTTACATTGCCCGAGAATCACCCCTATGTTACCCCCCGCTATTAGCCGTAACAGAGGAGAGAACGTAGCAAGCCTAGGGGCGAAGCCCCTAGTAACAATAAAAAAAAAAAAATTTACTACAGGAGCTGTGCATTTTTTAAAAAAACATATTCTGAATGAGGTTTTTAAGCTTCGAGAAAATTAAAAAAAAATTGCAAAACTCTGGTGAAGAAGTATTTATGAGGAGTTCTGTAACTTAAAGCAGCCATACGAGTCTCCTGCCGATTATCATATACAGTAGGTCATTCGCACTTTATGGAAACGATTTTGTAATTTATTTTTGGCATTTGCAATTTCAAATAGAAATTTGGCAACTTCCGAATAATCGTCTGCTACTGTTTTGTTTTCATTGGAATATAAAATAAAAGATTTATTTTGAAAATGGCTCCGAAAAATTGATAAATGACTCGAAGATTACGTAACTGCGCTTTCCGAGGAGAAATATTCGTATCAACAAAATATAAGGCGGTGTAAAAATATAAGGCGGTGTAAAAATATAAGGCGGTTATGGTATTTAAAAAAAATGTATTTATAATATATTTAATTTGAAAGGAAAAAAAGTCTAAGTAAAAGTAAAAATGAAAACATGACCGCGAAACCTCATCCTAAGACTGTTTGACGGCAAGTAAATATCAAGAAAGTGAAGTCTCTGATCCTAAAAGAATATCCCCCGACACAAAAATCCATTGAAACGTAACTAGGAATGTCTTATGACACTGTTAGTAAAATTATTCATAAAGATTTGAAGTTAAAAAAGATGTTTAAACCTAAAGTTCATCTGCTTTTTCTAAAGCATATTGCTGAAAGATAAACAAATTGTAGAAAATTATAAGCAAAACACCTAGCTGCTGAAATATGGAAATTTTTGGTAACACTCGATGAGGCATGGGTATATTTAAATGACTGAATAAAAAACGATCAATTTTCTATTGCTCAACTGACGGGAATGACCGCACGAAATGGCTTCGTCAGTGTACAGAGAAGTTCCCAAAGGGATTCATGATAGCTGAAGGATTTTGTTACAACGGCAAATTAAAAATAAAAAAAGTCTCAAGTAAAGCAAAAATTAATTCACTCTACTATCAGCAGAAAATTTTAGAACCAATTTTTGAAGAAGAAATTCCAGCCTTATACGGAAAGGACAATTATGAAGGTGAGATGCATATGGACAAAGCTTCTAGTCAGACGTCTAAATCAACTGCACCTTTTTTGCAAAGAAAAAATCGGAAACAGGAATAAAGTGACAGAAACATAAAGACACAGAAACATGATTAAAGTGTATTCCATTTAATGAAATACCTGTAAAATCACCTGAAGCTTCTCCAATGGACTTTTCGCTTTCGGTTTATTAAAACGAGTCTTAGATAAACGGCCTCCAAGAACACTGAATGGACTTTGAAAAACTGTCCAAGAGGAATGGGGTAAAATTAACATGACATTACTAAGAAAAAGTTTACTTTCATGGAAAATTCGAGCTAGACCTATTGTCAATAACCATGGCTGTCAGATAGAAGCAAATCGCCACAAAAAATACGGCATTTATACATAAAACTTAAATATCAGAGTCGTTTCCAAAAAGTGCGAACGACCTTCTGTATATTATTTCTAGAAGGTGATTTTTGGTTACGATCTCTTTTCCTCCTTTCCTACGTAACCAAAATCGATAAATGAGGTACCATTTTAAAAATTTAGTACCCCGCAACTGAGGAATAGTTAATTCAGAATGACACATTGTACTGTTCGTTTAAAAATAGAAGTGGAAAACCGACTTTTGGCCCTAAATTTCTTTCTCTGGAGGCGTTGAAACGGCACGGTCAATTAGTGTGCACAAAGAGGTTTTTTAAAGTAAAAATCCTATTTTCCACAAGTTTGTGCCATACCTAACTTTTAATTTTGTCTACAAATGTGTTTTGACGTGTCTGTATCTCATGTTCCCTTATTTTGTGTTATGCTTCACATCCAATAGTGAGTCCAAAGGTGTTTTGTAATAGGTTTTGTATCTTTCTTACACACAACTGTTATTTGTCAAATAAACAAAGGCTAAAAATGAACCAGTTCTTCCATTCTTCTACAAACGACCAACCTAGCTATAAAACAAAACGCATTTTATTCGCATGCAATATTTTTGGCACAGGCCACCTAGTGTTACTAAAATTCTAAAAAATCGAACATCCTTTAATTAAAAACGTGACAGGGGATGATAAATTGTATAATAAACTAGCTGAAAACCCGCACTTCGCTACGGAGTACATTCAAAGTAAATACAACGGTCATTGTATGCGACTAATGCCATATATATATAATACGACGATCAATGTATACAATTGATGAAAAAAAAAATATATATATAAGAAAATCGTAAGGGATATTTTTATAGACAAAATAATGTAGAAGAAAATATTCAAATTAAATCTAATATAAATAATACTAAAGAATATAGTACATTCAATATAATACAGTTTGTAGAAAATTTCTTTTACTGTATTTTAATATTTTTTTGGATAATGTCTAATCGTCTGCCGCATTATCAAGAAAAAAAATATTTTTGTCTATTTAGTTGTTATGCACGTGACGTTAAATTTATTTAAAGTACCAGAAAAAGAAATCACGTGATCAGCATTTAACAAATTAAATTCTGAAAATTTACGGAATTTTTATGATCTTTCTTGTAATATAAATTTTATAACCCTCAAATTATTATTTTAAATGAAAACTTAAAAAGTTCAAAAACAGCTGAAAAATTCAATTTTTAAAAATCTAAGAAGAATTTTTGAAACATCTTTCTGAGTTCACCCCTACACTATAAGAAGAATCACCATGCAAAATTTCAGCCGTTTAGGTCCAGCGGTTTGGTCTGTGCGTTGTATGTCAGTCAGTGAGTCAGTTACAGAAATGTTTTATATATATAGATAGTGGAAAGTGAATTATATTTTAGTCCAATTTTAGAATAATTATTTATTGAAAGAGGAATTTAAAACTTTTTATACATGCATTTAGTCTTACAACAAATGTGAAAATAGTGATAATGATAAAACCAATTTACAAAGAAATAAGAATTTTTTTAATTGTAATTATGTTATTAATTCTTTTAATTGCGAAATATTTGTTTGCATATTTCCAACTAAATAATATGCACATTCTTACTAGCACTAAAAATACCTAGCACTTGGAAAAGTCATTTATTTAAAGAATGGACAAACAAAGTCCACGTTCAGAAAATAAAGTTTTTATCCGAAAACAAACAAAAAAAACTGTACTGTCGTCTTGCAAAAGACTTTCTTGATTTTCATGTCTGGGCATTTTGAAAAGACTATAAAATCTGGTTACGACTGGATGCATAGTTATGTTCATTGCTATATAGCTAAAAATGCCCTTTAAACTTTTGCTCCAGAAAAAAGGCTAATTTTTAAGTGTTGTAAAGTGAAATGACATGCAAAAATCAAAATTCTTTGCATATATAGGAAACGATATTTAAAAAAAAGTTACATGAAGAATTAAAGAAGAAGATTTTACTATTTTTTTATTTTGCATATAAGATTACCTGTTTAATACAGGGTCATCGATAAAGGGGCCCGTGATTGCCACGTGAAATAAAAAACCATATACTAGAACTTATGGTGTTTATTTTTCCCCCAAAATCTACAGAAACGAATCAAGTTTTGGATATTGCCCAGTAGGTTTTGATTAGGGTTTTTGACCCCGGTTTTGGATATTGCCCAGTAGGATTTGATTAGGATTTTTGACCCGGGTTTCCCCGAACCCAAAAACCCGGGTTTTTCAAAGATTTTACGAACCCGAAACCCGGGTAATTTTTAATGTAAACCCGGAGAATTAGTTATATATCTAATATAGTAGAATACCAATTATATTCCTTAATTTGGAACCAAGACCGAATTTAACATGTCGGACTCGGTACGGCTCTCAAACAAATGAATAAAAAATACAATGAGACTAAGTGACATCAGATAGAGCTCATGTCCCTATCTGATAAGCTTAGTATGTTTTTGCAGGACAATAATATGGAAAATCATAAAAAATCAAAATCTGGTTCATATATCATAAGAAAAGAAATTGAGTTGTTTTGGACAACGAAAAGACGACCTGAAAGGCTAGATAAACTTTTCAAGTCTTTAACAACAATTCGACCAACTTCGGTGGAAGCAGAACGAGCTTTTTCTGTAATGGGTCTCTTTGCTAATAAACTCAGAAGCCGACTCAATGATGATACGTTGAGTGCAATGATGGTTGTAAGGCAGTCTTATAAAAAATGGGATATTTGTACCACTTTTATTTGTTATATATATATGTATATGTTTATTAACATTAAATTTATTTACTGTTAATTTATATTTGAAATTCTGAAATAAATTAGATGCTTCTAATAAACTATTTATTATTTTAGTTCTTTGCTATTGATCCCCTGGAACAAACCAAGTAAACCCGGGAAAACCCGGGTTTTAAATGAAAAAAACCCGTCAAACCCGAAACCCGGGTTTTAAAAAAAATTGCTCAAAATCAAAAACCCTAGTTTCGATATGAGCAGCCCTCGTCGCTCGGCACATATCTAGGGGATAGTCGATCTCCATCCAGGTACGCTCGGTCATAGCAGGAGGAGTCGCTATTGCAGCAGTTGTGACGATATGAACACTTCTCCCAGGTAGCTGGACATAGATTAATTCAAGATACGGAGTTTAGGTTTTAAAATTATGTATTTAATTATATACAATATGTACACTTCAGTTACACCAAAATTTTACTGTCAAAATCGCCCTAAGGCACCGGGGAGTTAAACTTCTTCCCCAAACAGTCAGAGTTCACTGACTATATGAAACGGCACTAAGCCCGGGATTCAAAGTTCCCAAAAATGTAATCTGGCCCAAGGCCGCAGGTATCAGTCACCTTCTGAGAGTAGATCTCAAGTCTCTCTGCCTCTTTTTCGGTCCGAGGTTCTCCAAGAAAACTCTAAGCACCTCCCTGGAACATATTCCGTCCTATCATGCTTTGGTTTTTGTGTTTCGACGTTGATTTGCCGAAAATCAGTGACATCAGCTATTTCCAACATTCGAGAATTTCGCACGCCGCGGGCTTAGCGTAACGAACCGCCCTTTTGTGCATGAAGAATGTCGGACTCTCCGTGTGTGGCCTTTGTCGCCAGCTGACACCCTCTTGCCAGTAGACAAGGGGAGGAAATACCGCCCTCAGTCCGGCGATGACCATCAGTCAGTTAGCTTGACACCAGGGTTCAACCCAGTTCACGCCCCCCTTTGTTGCCAAGGACAGGGGTGACAAAGACACATCCAATATTCACACGACTGACTGCTTGAAGAATTTCCTATTCTTCACACAGTGATTCTCTCCGATTAATGGTGTAGTCCCGGATCTTCTCAGTGTACACAATGTTTTTCAGGTAACCCATAGAGAAAAAGCTAGAGTGGTTAAATCTGGGCTTTTTGGTGGCCAAAAGATTGGACCGCCCCTTCCGATCCAACGTCATGAAATCGCGTAATAAATGTCCCTTCCTATCAAACCCGTGTAGGAGAGAGCGCGACGTCACATCGCGCCTTCCGATCCAACGTCATGAAATCGCGTAATAAACGTCCCTTCCTATCAAACCCGTGTAGGAGAGAGCGCGACGTCACATCGTCGGCGCATGCCTCTAGCGCAGTCGCGATCATCATGATATGGAAAAATAAAACTCCCACAGTTAACATACCTACGCAAAATCCGATTGGTCAATTGTTGTTCCCAATTTGCCCAATAGAAATCACGGACACACTTTTCAACGACCCTGTATATCTAAAAATTACTTATGGTTCATGTACGTTTGGCAAAAAAAAGAGAAAAATAAAATAAGGAAAAATAAAATAAGGAAATAAAATAAGGAAAATATTCTATACGCCCTGTCAGACTGAAGACCGGACGCTACGTAGCAAAACCTATATACGCAGACGAAGGTTAATTCCCGAAGTTCGGAGCAGTTCATTTTTATAGGTCTGGGCACCGGACGGTAGAGATGCGACATCGATGTTGATGTTTTGATAAAAATGTCGATGCTCTAAACGTCGATTTATTGAAGTAGATTTTTTTTAAAACATCGATGTTTTGTGCTCGATGTTTTACGTTGTCTTGATGATTTTTTTAATGGAAAAAAACCCATAATATAAAAAAAACCACGTAGCATAATTTTCACACTCGGTAAATGTAAGTCTGAATTCTGAAAAGGATGAATACAAAAGGGTGAACGATACCCTAGCAACAAGACAAATGGCAATTAACAACCAATGAACCAACCAGAGCGCTTGGAATGTTCTGGACACTCCAGAACCTTCCATGGGGTTTCCTTTTTTAAATAGTATAAACGAGATCTGCCATTTAAGGTTTTGTATCGTTCTGGTATTATATAAGTTAACGTTAATTAATATTAAGATTCCTCTCAAAAGTACCATTTGTACTTTGGAAGAAAATAAGATGCCCAAAAGTACTATTTTTATCATTTATTGTCAGGTATACACATAATTGAAAAGTACTGAATTGATATTTGCTTAATTTACATAAAATAATCTCCCTGTGCCTCTCATGAGGGAATTTGTCTGATTTTGATCATGGTAAATTGTATTCTATTTTGAATGTAATATTCATAATATTCTCGGAATAGCTAGAAATTGCGTAACATTGTACTCCCGAAGGTAAAGAATATAATAATAATTATAACTATTACTTCTATTCAACTATGACAAAACTCCTCCTAAAGGAAGTTTTAAGGTTGCGAAATCAAGATTATAAGTAAAACAACCCTAAACGAATTCATAAGAAATCTCAAGTAAATCGAAATTTGGAATTTTAATTGTAGACATGTTTAATTATCTAAAGTTGTTTAAAACAGTTGTATAATCTAAATTCTAATTTTTGCTGTCAAATGATTAGATAACGATAGGCGTGTATATACACACCTAAGTGTGACGTAACATATAGGTGTTTCTATCATTACATCGATATGCATGGCAAAATCTGTTTTGAAATGAATCAAAGCGTAACTAATGCAAGTTAAAGTTCAATACAACTCAAAATGTGTTAATGAAGATCTTAAGTTAATCAAAATTTTATCTATGAACTAAGACTATGGACTAAGATAAAATTGTATTCTGAATCATATAATTTGAACACAAATCCATTCTGGTATCAAATGAGATTTTCCAACAAAAGAAAACTGATTTTTTGTGGAAATAATCTTCAGTAGTGAACAAATAAATCTTATTATCTGAAATTTTACCCTTTCTTTACAATTTTAAAATAAAAATATTCAAATGAAAAGGAAAGAACTGAAAACAAAAAGGAGAAATTTTTAAGGATGTGAACTGGACTTTTTTTCCCCCTCTAATAAATTATACCTTAAAATGCACGGGTAATATAAGGTCAGGTTTTGTTTTAAGAGCAGAAAATAAATGCATCATTATTTACAAATAACTTTCCCAGATGGTGGTTTACCAGCATCGATGTACCTACAAAAGCCACCTTACAAAAGGAATTGCAAAGGCAATAAGAGTTATTTACGACAAGAAGCTTGCCATGTTGACCTTGATAAAATGCTGTTGGTGAGGTATTTATTTCTGTTGTTACAAATGGAGCACCATCTAGTGGACATATTTGTAATTGATTAGGTAAATATTTTTTAAAACTAACCTCAATGTTAAATGCTGTGAATCTGTATTTCGTGCTTTGCCATAGGTTAATTATTCACTGAACTGCAGAATTTTAAATATTGACAGACGTTTTAATCACCATTACCAAAATTTGAAACGAACTGGTTGTCTTTTAATATAGTAATTAGGAAAAGGGATACATAAATTAAACATTGTGCTAAAAAACATTGTAGTAAAAGGAGTGGCTACTCTTCATGGCATATATATAAGTAAAATTAGTATATAAGTAAATATTATATGCTTGTGCATAGAGGTTATTATTCTTCTTTTAGTTTTCCCTTAGAAATTTTTACCCCGAAATCTATTCATGGAGAACATTTAAAGAATAAGTGCTGACTAAAGATGATAAGAACTTTCACTCATGCTCACTGAAACCGTAACGGCCTGGGAGAGGAAAGGGAAGTTTTTTACTTCTTCATCTTTGCAAAAGAAAAAAAAAATCTCCGAACGTTTCAGCTAATGATGTAAATGCGCAAATTTTTAGCCTCTTTCAATGGTGATAACTGTTATCTCGGCAGGAATGAAAGGGGTCTCACAGCCATTTCCGAATTATATACGGGGATATTGAAATAGTCAGTGAACATTTTGAATACGCATATTTCAGTGAATAGTTAACGTATTGCAACACCATAAGTACACCACTCATGATATAAAGCCAGATTTTTTTGAGACCCGAGAAAAAATTGCGTAATTAATTAGCAATATCTCCACCAGATGGCACTGCACCAGTATTGACGTACCTACAAAGGTGGCCGTTAAAAACAACAGCAAAGACAAGAAGAGTTAGTTACGGTCAGAAGCTTGCCATAATGACCTTAATTGACAATGAACTATTGGAGATGCATTATCTTAATTGACTTTTGTTACAGAGTGACTGCCATCTGGTGAACAGATCAGTAATTAATTATCTATTTTTTATGAATGAAATATGTATTTTTTAAATGTTTATTGACTTTTAAACCACCCGGTATAATAACAATTAATAAATAATTTAATTTCATAGGAAAAACTCCATACGTTGTTTTTAACTGATAAGAGGGAGCAAAGATTTAGCATGCTTTTTAAACAAGTGATTCGATACCATGGCAAAGATGGCAAAAGCAAATATACCGGGTGACCAGAATTTAAACACCTCTACTCTCTGTATATCGAACTACTCAGTTTAAAGACTTCAGATTTTGTATACATACTATTCAAGACACGGGGAAACGGATTAAGCGAAAAAATATTTATTTCCTGAAATCACCGATAGATGGCGCTGTACAACTGGACATTTGCTAAAAATACACAAAAACACATTTTATTTGAACGTACCAAACATTCACGTGACAAACACCTTACCAACGTAGGAAATGCTGTTCAATATGGTTCCTTTCTTGTAGAAGTAAAAACTGAAATGCTTCTTATATCCAGAATAATACCTTCTTTCAAGTCTGTCAAGTCGCATGTATTAGGTTTTTCTATTATTATTTTAGTCTCTTTTTTTTCAAATTTTCTATTGTACAGCGCCACCTATCTGTGTTGCAATTTTTTTTTAGCTTTATCCGTTTCCTCATGTCTTTAATAGTATGTGTACTGTACAAAGTTTAAAGCCTTTACACTAAGTAGTTCGATATATAGAGAGGTCGGAGTATGGGTGTATTAATTCTGGTCACCCGGTATACATTGACAATGCACAGGAAGCTTCCGGGCAAGTTTCGATTTTGTTAACGGCTCACCAGTAAGGCATAGTCAATGAGTTCGCTGGACGGGATGGAATTCCTGTAAATTTTCGATGGTGAGTGACCATTGAACCATTCCCAAGGCAAAACGTTTGAGTCCACTTTTTGAAATTTTAATGCCCTTGAGGGACTCCTAACCTTTGATATTCATAATACATTTCCCAAATAATAAAGATTAACACCATGAAAGGACAACATTTTTGGGGGGCCATCGAATAGTAAGTCACTTTTTTTCAGACGCTACTTTAGTTAAGTCGATACTCTTATGCAAATCATTCCAAAAGTATAATAAAAACGTAAAAGGAAGTACTACTTCAAAATAAATCGTTTGTTGTTGTTTTATCACAAAAGAAAGTAAAATTAACTAGTTATTTGTAGTCTATCTGCTGCAGAAGTGAGTACTTGTGAATTATTAATCAATTATTTAAATTTTTCTCTGCAGTAAAAGAATATTTGAAGGTGAATAGGATGTTACTATCTTTTTTTCACTTGCCGAATCCGATAAGTCCTTCAGTCACAAAAAAAGTTATAATAATAATAACGATGACCCAAAGACATTATATCTTATAGATTTTATATGTCTTCAAATAAAGCTACATATGCAATAATACATTCTACATCTGCAGTAAACACATTCACCACTGTTTATTTGTTATATTTTCAGAGGAATTAACTTCGAAAATTACGGCCACCACGGCTCTCGCCTATACGCCCTGTCAGACTGAAGACCGGTCCATCGGACCATCGGACCATCGGAACAAGTGTTTAACTGTGTTACCTAGGCCAGAGCCTTCTAACACAGATATTTCATGAATATGCCATCGGAGAGCAGAAATAACACAGAAAATAAAAAGAAAGTTCGATGAGAATCAATAAAAGTTCAGGAATTGCAACACGCTACGTAGCAAAACTTATATACGCAGACGAAGGTTAATTCCCCGAAGTTCGGAGCAGTTTATTTTTATAGGTCTGGGCACCGACAGTAGAGATGCGACATCGATGTCGATGTTTGATAAAAATGTCGATGCTCTAAACATCGATTTATTGAAGTCGATTTTTTTTAAAACATCGAAGTTTTGTGCTCGATGTTTTACGTTGTCTTTATGGTTTTTTTAATGAAAAAAACCCATAATATAAAAAAAAAACACGTAGCATAATTTTCACACTGAGTAAATGTAAGTCAGAATTCTGGAAAGGATAAATACAAAAGGGTGAACCATACCCTAGCAACAAGACAAATGGCAATTAATAACCAATGAACCAATCAGAGCGCTTGGAATGTTTTGTACACTCCAGAACCTTCCATGGCATTTCCTTTTATAAATAGTATAAACAAGAGCGGCCATTTAAGGTTTTGTATCGTTCTGGTATTATATAGTTAACGTTGATAATATTAAGATGCCTCTCAAAATATCATTTCTAAACCAGTTTTAAAGAATGGATGTTCAAAAACATCGATGGTTTTGGGACGATGTTTTATTAGCATTGATGTTTAAATATTGAATATCGATGTATCAAAGCATCGATGTTTTGTTGTCGATGTCGCATCCCTAGCAGATCTGCCGACCAATTTGGCCAACCCTGGGCCCCTTTTCAGAGGAATTAAAATAAAATGGTGGTAAAATTGTATTACAATAATATATAACTTTACCACATTTCTTCAATTTTAACTGTTATGGACTTAACCGATTTGTCAAGTGAGTGGCTCAATTTTTACTGCTGTTCTTTGAGAAGTGAGCTGGATTATTACTCTTTGTCAGAGAGTCATGGATTATGCCGTGTTGAGGAGTCCATAAGAAGGACGAAACAGAAGTCCAGAGCTAATTGTACGCTGGAGAAAAATATTTTTGTTTATTGTTTCTGAACTGTTATAAAATCGATTAGATGCATAATACATCATCTATTTATTCAAGTTGCTAGGCCGATTCTTTGGGCGGTCCATGAAAGAAAACTACTGCATCCATTGACTTCATTTTGGTCTTAAACGAGATATTTTATCCTGTGTCAAATTTGGTTTATGTAACCGCAATTTCTATTTATGAGCAATAATTTACAATTAAAAAATGCTTTCTGCGTATGCTCCGTGACATGTTTAAATTTGGCTTTAGATCTTCATTAAGCACAAGACCGCATAAACACATTAATTAGTTTCTGCGCATGCTCAGTGTAGGGCGCTCCACGTCTGGTAACCCGTGTCAAGGTTGGCGTGTGACAACCCTACTTCCGAGGGGAGCTCTTTGTTGTTCGAGAGTTGGAGTTGAACTGCAGACGAGAACACATAGGGTTTATCTGACCAACAGGGCCATCGAGCCAACAGGGTTTATCTGACAAATATGGTTCTGTATGCCAAATCAATCCTTTTCAATTACGTATATGTGCGGCATGTGATGTGTCTCTTAAAAACGATGCAATAAAAGCTTGGGACAAATTATGGAAGTATTTTTGTGTCGTCTCTATTCCTCGCATAAAAGAAACTCCCCTGCAAGGCGGATAAAACCGTGTGACATGTTTATATCGGGCTACTCACTAGCACGAGGCCACATAAACACGCTAATTTGTTTATTCCGAGGAATCTCTCTAGCTCTCTCTCGCTGCCATTTTTATTTTATTATGTTGTCAGCTATAGAATTAAACCTGACGGAAATTTTTATTTTGTGCTGTTGAGTGACCCTAATTATTTTTGTTAGTTTCAATAGTAATTTTTTAAAGTGTATTTCTCTATTCTTAACTAGCCGGGCTAGGTTCGTTAAGAATTTCTCTATTCTTAACTAGCCGGCCTAGGCTCGGGCTTCGCCTAGCTACTCTCAAGCCATCCGTGTAACATATTTATGTATTTCGGGCCCCACAAAAGAAAAAAAAGCCTACAAATGTATGAAATTCAAGTGAATAAATTCCTTTCAATTTTCATTCCCGTCGCTGCCGACAGATGGCAGCACCACTGCACCAGATATTTGGTTTCTCAGCAGTGAGTGATTTTAGAATGAAAATATCTCTAAAACTATTGAATTAACAGAATAAGTGTACGCAGAAAAAATTATCAGTTTTCGAAGCTCTTTCCAAATATGTAACATTTATGTACTTTCATGAGAAAAAAATTACAACCGTTTCCTGTATATTTGTCGGCCATTTTTTCGAGGATCGGTGCCCGCCCGGATGAGTTACGGTCACGTGATCTCTCGACTTCCACTTGTCTCTTTATTAGTATAGATTTTACGGTGGTTGATTGGTTGTTTGGGGTTAATTGTGCAAGGTCCAGAGAGGACATGCTGCGCCAAACACATTCTTACTATTATGATGTTTTCCACATTTGGCAATGATGTGGTGAGTATAATTTGTGTATTAGTATATTTATTTACTATCCAGAGCTGTCATGCTTTGACGGGTACCAACTAGTACGGTTAATATTACAAACGTTTATTCTTTGTCCGCTGCGATAGGGCTGTTGTGTACTAATCCTATTGGATTTGATCACATCAATGTTGACCTATGGAGAAAAAGCTTCTACTATTTACAGCTACATAAATGCCGATAATCCAATAAAGGTTTTATTTTCAGACAGCCTGAACTTTTCTGCACCTTGCAGCAGGATTCATTTTATAAATTGTGTCCACCAAAGGAATGGATGAGTGTTTTAAACACACTAGACCGGATTTACTCCCCCAATGTCCCAAGGTGTAAAATTTCTTTCTCTATTATGGAGTGCAATCTAAAAAATAATCTTTAAATGGAAGTCGGCAATCCTTGGACAAATTTTCTCCATAGGTTACATTAGTGTGAGCTAGTCCAATAGGGTTAGTAGAGAGCAGCCTTAACAGTACAATTTAAGGTATCCGACTACGTTTAAAACATCTATTTTGACGAAAATTCCGAATTATTTTATCATTTTCTTAAATATCGTAAATTTATATTTCTAAATTTGCTTTTATTTTTTCAGTACAATCGTTAGAAATGAAATGAGAGCTATTTAAAGATCAACAGCAGCTATGAATTTCAATACAAGTTGAAAACTTTAATCGTGTTTTCTGAAGAACTTAATTTTCATGAAAAATGTAAATGACTATCGAGATAACTCAAAATCTAAATATGGTATGTATATGAAATTTTTCACATATGTTTCTCATAATGCTAAAAATGTAATGAAGTTCAGGTTTTGGCCTAGGTATATTATTTGTTGATTTATAGCTGCATTTATATAAAATCTCATGAGAAATGACTAAAATTTTACATGTAATTTCATACTATGACCTGTATTTATTTGAGATGTCAAGATATTGATCAGCTTTTAGTTGATTGCACTCAAAAGGCACTTACGTACGTATGACAAAGTAAATTAATGTTGTATGCTTAATATTTATTTTTAGAGATAGAGCCGTTTTTGTAAATATTTTCTCAATTTCAACCTAATTTCCTTTTAACTTGTAAAATTTTGCATAGGTATTGTCTACTTTTTTCATCATTTTGGAATTTTGGTGTTATATTCCTCCGAAAAATAAAACAGAAATTTTCGCAAGTACAGTTTTTGCATAAAAAAGTTCTCCGAACGTAGTACGTTTCCTTAATGAACAATTGCAAATTAATGCAATACCTACTAATAATGCCTACTTTTAAAAATTAGTTCATTTATATTGAGTATTGCATATCTACATTAGATAATTGTATTTCTGGCTTGTTACGTAATTTCTCATCCTTCTCGAATGTGTTATGTAATCAGTTGATAGTGTGATATATTTTAGTAAGTTTGTTCATTGTGCGTTAAGCAATGTTTATTCACTTATAACTCTATTTACCTCACTCATTTTATGCTTGCATGGAGTACTGGTTTCTTTTCTTTCTATGCAATATGTAATGAGGTTTTGTAGCTTATGTCTTGTTAAATTAACTCATTAAGCATTTAACAACTGTTTGTTCGCGAATTTGTCCATTTTTTTGTTTTGTCCATTTACAGAGAATATTTTTCCTTTTCGCATACGTTAACAAAAGATAATATAATAAGCTAAGCTTTATTAAATTAGTTATTAAGTACTAAGCTAATGTTTTCTCTCAAATTCCATCGTGAGTCTTTTCCTATGCGAAGAAATTTACCTTTAATTCTTCTAATATAGTATTTCAGTAGAAAAAATTGTAAGTTAATTCTTTTTACACAATTTCAAAAAAAATCTAAGTTAATGTTCCCTTTTTCGTATTTTATTAATGTATAATTTTAATTATTAATATAGTACTTACTACAATATAATTATTTCTATATAATTCTATATCTTTATATTCGATATGTGTGTTATTTTGTTACTTTTTATTTAGAATGTTTCTTTTACTTCTTCAAATGTTTTCTTTAAACAATGAATTCTAAGCTGACAATTAATTTGGTCATTATTAAACTATTTGAAATTTTTCTTTTATTTTGTATATTCATGTCAGAATAAAATATATTAGTTCCTTTGTATAATTTTCCATTTGCATCTATCTCATTTTCTAAATTTTACACTAATAGATTCAAAGATTAGAATTTGTTTACTTCTTATTTCCTGTCAGAGCACTTAGACTTGTCGGCAGTTGTTCCTACAGTTATTTATCTGTACACTTCAAAACTATAAAATTTTAATTTTTAGAAAGAGATAAGTAAAATTTTATGACAACTTATCTTCAGAGAAAAATGATTTTGAAACTTTACGTATTTTCCGGGCATTTGAATCACTTTTATATTTTGGGATATTAATTTTTTCGAAATAAATTTTGAACAAACCAAATCACATAAATTGGAGGATATTAATTCAGTATTATTTACTCTTTTAAATATTACCGGAAACTTTTGCAAGTTGGTTACAGTAGAAAGCAATATATATATATATATATATATATATATATATATATATATATATATATATATATAATAAAACAGTAATAATAATAAAAATAATAATTCAGGTAGTCTCTTCTAACGAAACTACCGCAGTTATTAATGTAGGATTACTTATCGTTGCTTACCTCTTTTGTATGTATAGATGTATGTATGTGTTATGTATATATATAGTATGTCAAAATTATGACGCATTTTGGTACTTTCTGGTTAACTGTTTACTGCTTGTCCAAGCGATACAGATAGGGTTTGTGTGCTGCCAAAATTATAACTAGCGACGCAGGACATCTGAATTTTGCTTTCCGGAGGACCGTTATGGGAGGAACGTATCCTACGTTAAAAGGTTATTTCCTTTGCTTTTAATGTTCTGGACAGAAAAACCAACAAATACAATTGCATCCACAACATGAATGCAATTGTATTTTGTTGGTTACACAACATATATCCCAACATGTTTAAATATTTTCAACAATCTACTGCATAAAACCATAACCTCATGCGTAATCCATATCATTTAAAACCTTACATATTTTTCATAGAAGTTTATCATACACATCTATACATAATTTTGCACTGAAATTTTTATATGAATCTAAAGCCATATATAATTTTTTTTAAATCTACCTGTTATTTTTTTACGTTTTCTTCATGTTTTCACTCCATGTCAGGGTCTATTAATTTGAAAAATACTTGTGGTTTCAATGAATGATGTAGAGTTTGCGACAAGGACTTTAATTAACAATCCTGAGAAATTTGGAAGCAATCAAGAGGAAAATCCTTGCTCTTGATGCATTTTGATCATTATAGCATTTTTAAAGTGTTTTTTTAAAAAACAGGTTTTATCTTCCTCAAATACTGATTTGTGAATTCGCAGTGTCCTTTAGCTAGTAAAAAAAAGAATTAATTATTCTCCTGTTGTATTTAAAGTAAAATATTGAAAATTAAAATAAAAACTGAGTGGTACCTTGGCTCCCTAAGGGACATTTGACCTACCTATTAGGTGTTTAGTAAATGCAATAATCTTCTCACATCTTCTCAGGATTCCGTTCACAGGGTATTAGCAGATATATTGGATTATAATAGCTGTTTCCCATCAATAAAAGAATTATGCTGTAGACTAACAATCAAGAATCATAGTCTCTGGTGTAAGTGGAATAGAAATATAACATATTTCTATGGTGCCGGTATAAAGGGATTCAGTCAGAAAAAAAGTGATTTTTTGATATTCGTTAGTATTAAAAAAAGTCCTTTGATTTGTATAAAAGGCTTAAATCTATCAATTTTGTATACAAAACTATATTTCTTTGTCCAAAAGACTTAGTCGAATTATTGCTTTGCGATTGATATATATATTATATATAATATATATGAAACGAAAAAAAACGGGTATTTCCCGCACGAATAACTTTAACTTTGTAGATAAGATGCGACACGACAGTATAGACGATGCCAGAGTGGGAATACTTCTGGTAGAACCGTACAGGAGATGATTCACACATAAACACTTCAGGAAAGAACAGGAACTCGATGAACACTTGAAATATTTTATTCCATGGAGCCAAACTTCAAGACATCAGAGAAGATGCACAGCTATACATAGTTGAATGAATTGCCACAAGCTGACGACATGATGTTTGACAATAACGTCAACGGACAGCCCATCAGAGCCTGACTAAGGCAGGGGCATACGGGGCAGTCGCCCCGGGCCCCCACATCAGAGGGGGGGCCCCAAATCGAATAGAAAGTTTATTTTATGTTTTCTTCTTTAACGAACTTTTTAAAAAAAATCAGTACAGTGATATCCGTCAGTTTTATGTTAGCTTCTTCATTAATCTATCGTATGAACGCAAAAAATCTATATTTCGTAAATCCATGGCTTTCTAGGGCGGAATTTAGCTGAATTCCGCCCTAATGTCAGCAAGGTTATGAATTTGCCTGATATTGTTATTCACGATAAAAAAAGAAAAGAAATAATATTTATTGAAGTTGGTATAACAAGCCAGGATCAATTGCAAATTGTTGAGAATGAAAAATCACGGAAATATAACGGATAAATTTAAATGGCATTTTTGTCAAATTTTGGATCTTCAGATCTACTATATCCCTTTTAATGATGGACATAGAATTGTCAAAAATCAATAAATGGCAGAACGATATTTCGTCTGACCATTGGAGGGGAGGGGGGCTTTATAGCTATTTAAGGTCTAGTCAATTTTCTTGTTATATATCTATAATGAGGTGAAAAATTTAAATACCTCCATAAAGTTCGGTTCTTCATTACTAAAGTAGTGAAGCAGAGAGGGGACCCCAAAGAAGTTTTTGCCCCGGGCCCCAATTAGGCTAAGTCGGGCCCTGCAGCCCATAGGTGCCCAGGCTGGAGTATCGAATACGATTACATCCTAATATATTTTGGAGCAGAACGCGGACAGCGAGCAAGGACGTAATGAAACAGCACGCAATTAAGTAAGTAGAGAGCACGAAAATGTTTTGTCTCGCCTTTTATGCTGAGTACCTCCTGATTTTGCCGCTAGGCTTAGAATTCTCTTAATCGGTTGACCCCGATTACGTGGTATTTCTTCGAAGGGGGTCGAGATCACGGAAGTCTAAAAATAACTTTCCCGCTCATGCGTTTAATAGAATATTATATTATTTCGATTTTCGATTTCGTTTTTGAAATAGGGCTGGGATTTATTGAGTAAAAATTAAGATACGCGTTAGATATAGGAAAATTAATTAGTGGGGAGTTATTATTACATATATATATATATGTATATGTATGTATGTATGTATGTAATATGGGAGGATTGGCCACAAATTACTGCTTCGAAGACGCCAACCTCCCACATTGCGATGAAGTTAGTTGATTAACACAAAGACGTCATGGTCAAAATGAAGACGACGACTCCAGCATTCATGAAAGACAATTTTATTAATTCGCTGGCGTCTCTGCCGGGATGATTGCGGCAGGGGAGTAGTACAGGAGTTCGTCTATTTTTGGGAGGCAGAAACTTTTATAACTTCATCTAATCACGTGACAGTAGGGTGTAGATTAACAGTTGATTGGTTAGAAGTTTAGTGTTTTTGCGCGAATTGGGATATAAACGGTAGTGACGCTACGTTCCTTAAGATTTCGTTAATTTGGCAGCCATCTTGGGCAAAATTGTCTGGGCTGAAATAGACTATTACTAAGGGGTTTTAATAAACTTTAATGGAAAGAAATTACTAAAATTTGGAACTAAAGTTTAGGATTTAAAACGAATTCCCAAGGGAAAATAACTAGTTTAAGAGTTTAACGAGGGGTATGTAGTTTTTAATGTCATAGAATACTAAATTGAAAATTAATAGTTTTATATGTTATATATATATATATATATATATATATATATATATATATATATGTATATATATATATATATATATATATATGTATCTATATATATATATATATATTATATAGAATATATATATATAATATATATAATATATATATATATATATATATATATATAGATATATATATATATATATATACAATTTTCGCCCATAAAGTAACCGACGATTTTTATAAATAAGAAAATATGACACACCTTCAAATAAATTTATCTCTTTCAAATAATCGCCAAGGAGTCTATACAAATTTTCCAAAGTTTCTCAAGTCATCGAAACATTATTTACAGGCGTTAGAACTAACCGTTCGCAAAATACGCGTAACATTTGATTTATATCCGAGACGTTTTCCAATCTTCCGTCCTTTCATGAATTTTGAATTTTTTGATTACAAAGACCTTTTTCAGCACGAATGTGTTCCTGAAAATCAAACAATCAATCAGTATTTTTACTAGAAGGTGCTTTTTCGATTAAGAAACGGGATAAGGCGAGTTAGGAAGGAACTGATTATGGGTAATGGTTTCTTTTACACGATAATGTTATTACCCATACAGCAATTTCTGTACAACTATATTTTGCTAAGCATTCAATTCCAGTGATAAATGACCCACCATATTCTCCCGACTTATCGCCAGATGATTTTTTTCTTTTTCCAAAACTTAAGATGGCCATGATAGCCTGAGAGATTTGAAAACGTCTCGGATATTAAATCAAATGTTACGCGTACTTGTGTGAACGGTTAGTTCCAACGCCTATAAACAGTTTTTCGATGACATGAAGAAACGTTGGAAAAATTGTATAGACTCCTTTGGCGATTATTTTGAAGGAGATATATTTATTTGAAGGTGAGTCATATTTTTCTTATTTATAAAAAAATTGACCGGTTACTTTATGGGCGCACCTTATATATATATATATATATTAATTTCACCTGTTCTATTACCTGCAAGATAAAATTCTCATGCGATCACGGGCCTCCCAATATCGTCTGTACTGTATCGTAGTCAATAATAAGACAAGCCAGTCGCTTCAACTATTTTACTACGATACGTAAACATACTACTAGTTGGTACCCGTAAAAACATGACGGCTAGATAGTAAATAAATGTATTAATACACAAATTATACACATCACATCATTGTCGAATGTTGAAATTCATAATAATGCACAGAATCGAATTAATGTGTTTAAGCGGCCTCGTGCTTAGTGAGTATCTGAAGCCAGATTTAAAAATGTCACTGAGCATGCGCAGAAAGCAAATTTTTTTTTTATCGTAAATTATCGCTAATTAAATAGCGCGAAAAAAACAGTTTCCATTACAAGTGTACAATATTTACATTTTTAAGCTTCCTCCAAACCTAGTACTTCCAGTGACGATTTCATGAAACTTTCATTTAACAGCGTAAGGTTTAAACAAACAGATAAACAGAGTTTTCCTATTTGTATTTCCATAATTAATATTTCCTCCCTATTTCATAACTTATAAGAGTATTTTTTATATTTAATTTGCGACATTACCATGGAAATATTGTATTAAATTAATTGTTTACATGATTCGTTAACATTTATTTAGTTTCTGCCTTAATTAAATTCCAATCATAAGCAAATCTCCTTTGATTTTGGTGCAGAATTTATAATTGCGAAGAAAAAATAACCTCGTTTAAAAGGAAAAATATATCTTTCTTTTAATATTTTCTTCTCAACTGACTGTCATTTAATTATGTATTTATTTACAACAGACCTTATGAATAATAAAATTTCATAATGTAATTAATTTTGCTTTAAAAATACCTTACGCTGCTCTAGTAATCTTTTGTACACACTTGAAAATTCAGCATCCTAATTTTGTAATTTTAAAGAAAACCTTTTTTTGTTGAAATATTCTATTCTTTCGTCTATATTCATAAATATTCAAACATTATAAATTTCATTGAAAGGAAATTTAAAATTATTTTAATTTGGAAATTCATAATTCGTAATAAATTCATAATAAATTCGTAATATATAGTTTATAAATTAAACTTAAGAGTCATTGTATGTATAGATTAATACATTCTTAGTTTTATTCACTTCAGCTGAAGTCACTAAATAATTTGCTTTTACTATCACGTTGACTAAAAGTAAACAGATTATTTCTAAAGTACCATAGCTCTGCAAACACTCTCCGTCTTCCAGTTCTCTAATTCAGCGTAATTTAAATGTAACAGAATAGTTCTGAATTCATTCGGAAACGTACGCTCAGCATAATGTTTATTTAAAATGCGAATTTTTAGTATATGAAGCGAAATGTTTATTTGTTAGAATAAAACTACTAGAGTTGATAGAAACATTCTTTTTAAAATAATTTATCAACATTTATAATTTAAATTTATAGATCGTGTCATAAACTATTGATTAATACACACACACACACACACACACACACACATATATATATATATATATATATATATATATATATATATATATATATATATATATATATATACACTGAAGTGCCACAGAGGCGTGAAATCTCTCGCCGGAGTACGAGTCTATTAGACTTCTAATTCGTTAAAACTCATCACCTGACCTCATCACACCACTACGACGAGGTCATGCCCAGCTTCTAGAACACTCCTGTTATGTAAACTCTCTTTCCGCACGTGGACTTCGGTGAAACTAATAGATTACTTTGGTTGGGTATAGGTCAAAATCAGAAATGAGGGATGGTATTCTGTTGCGATAAGATGAAAGAATTTCGACTAGGCGTGTTAAGGATAATGAAAAGATTTGAAATTTATTTCAATTATATATATATATATATATATATATATATATATATATATATATATATATATATATACACTGAAGTGCCACTGAATTAGGGATAGCAAACCTATGGCAAATTGTGTAGCGCTGCGCATCATGTATGCGCAAGTGAGGGCGCTGTGGTAACTGCATATATAGCGCGTACTATGGTTGTTCTGAATTAGTTGTTGGAATTGCCAGTATGGGTAAACTGCCTGATTTAGACGCCTTCGATCGATGACAAATCGTAGGTGCGCGACGCATGGGTCATTCAATTTCCGAAATCGTCAGACAGCTAGGATTTTCAAGGTCGAAAGTGTCAAGAGTATACAAAGAATACATGGATGGTGGAAAAAAAACTAGCGATCGGGCAAACTGCAAAGGACAATTAGCCTTGACAGTGCGTGGTGAGAGACGGCTCAGGCGTATTGTACGTAGCCAGCGAAGCGAAACATTAGCTCAAATTACCACCCAGTTTAATGACGGTGCCAGTCGTACAGTCAGTAAACGGACTGTGCAGCGCTCGCTTCACCGTATGGGTTTCGGGAGCCGTCGACCTACTAGAGTACCATTGCTCTATACTCGCCATCGGGCTGCACGCCTTGCCTGGGCAAGAGAGCACAGAGACTGGAGTGTAGAGGACGGGAAACGAGTAGCATGGAGTGATAAGTCTCGATTCCGACTACTTAACGCCTACGGGAGGCTGAGAATATTGCGGCAGGCTCGTGAAGCCATGGATCCTGCATACCTGGCTGGAACTGTACAAGGGCATGGTGGCTCAATCATGGTCTTTGGTGTTTTTTCGTGGCACACTTTGTGATCTTTGGTGCGTGTACCAACCTCCCTCAATGCAATTCGGTACGTAGAGTTGCTGGGTGATCACCTCCATCCTTTTATGCTGTTCTGTTATCCGCACGGTAATAGAGTTTTCCAGCAGACACTGTACCTCTCACAAGTCCCGGTTGGCTACTGGCTGGTTGGATGAGCATTCCTCTGACTTCTCTGTCATGAATTGGTCACCTAGAAGCCCAGACTTAAATCCTATTGAGCATCTTTGGGATGTTTTGGAACAAGGCATGAAAGGCCATCACACAGCACCAAAGAACCTTACTGAAATATGGACAGCTTTAGCCAATATTTGGCAAGCCATTCCCGTGGAACGTTCCCGAAACTTGTTGAATCTATGCCTTGTCGTGTGGCAGCCGTTATCAAGGCCAGAGGAGGCCCAACTCGTTACTAGGTAGGTATCCCTAATTCACTGGCACTTCAGTGTTATATATATATATATGTATATATATATATATATATATATATATATATTTATAAATTTATTTATTTGTTTATTTATATATATACTATACATAAATTTGAATGTGAATCCACGCAGACTGTGGCTTTTGGTGAGTGTAGTGAATCTGGTGGAAGGTACTGGGATTTTCCGAGTACCCAACGTGACAGGGTGTTTACAGTCCACTGAGGTGGAAATGAGCCTCGTCACTCCACAGAATCTGCCATGGCCACAATACAACACACTTCAACTGCCAGCAAGAAATATGAATCAAATGTCAGTCGCTCCTCTCTGTCGATTGTCAGCAACTGTTGATTATGGCTGGTTTGTAAGGGAAACAATGTATCATTTTTCTCAGTACGTTCGACACCTGTGTTAATTGGGAACACCGAAGTATCGTGACACTACACTACTACAGCCTACAACATTATCAATTGACTGTTCAACAAAAGCGTGTGCAAACACCTTCAACAACATCTGAACGAACCGGATTTCGCTCTCGATCTGGTTGAACTCCAAGATACCCTGTTTTCTGGAATCGAGCGATCATTGTCCTGAGACCTTGTAGAAAAAATGGTCCTTTATGCAAATTCTTAAGTCGGTGAAACTCTCGATGTGCAGCTGCAGAATTTCCTTTGTTTTCATAAAAGAGCTTTATAAGCAATGCACGTTCTGGCAGCGGGACAGCCATCACTGATAAGAATGACATTTCCCAGTTTATTTCCTCGTTTATACCAAGAATATGGCTTCAAAACCGTGGGGTTTATACAACTTTTTGTGCTTACAGTGAAAAATTACAGTTACAATGGAAGTTCAAGCTTCTGTATATTTTTTTTATCTTTTTCCATAAGGGAAATAGAAATTGAAAGGCAAAATTTCATTTCGCATGTTTTTGCTTTTTTCTATTATTATTTTAGTCTTTTTTTCATATTTTCTGTGTTCAGAGCCACCTATCGGTGTTTTTTGGAACTTAATTTTTTTCGCGAATAATCCTTTCCCCATGTATTGATTAGTATAGCTATACAAAATTTGAAGCTTTTACACTGAGTAGTTCGATATACAGGGAGGTCAGAGTAGAGGTGTTTTTAATCCTGGTTATACGGTATATATAACTTCCGAGTACCAAATGTGACAGAGTGAAACTGTAAACACCCTGTCACATTTGGTACTCGGAAAATTTCAGTACCTTTCACTAGATTCCTCTACACTCACCGAAAGTCACAGTCTGGCATGGGATTTACATTCAGATTTATGTATATGTATATATATAAATAATAAATAGATAAATATATATTCATCAATAGTTTATAAAATGATCAATAAATTTAAATTATAAATGCTTGATAAATTATTTTAAAAAGAATGTTTCAATGAACTCTAGTAGTTTTATTCTAACAAATAAACATTTCGCTTCGCATACTAAAAATTCGCATTTTAAATAAACATGATGCTGAGCGTACGTTTCCGCATTAATTCAGAACTCTTCTGTTACATTTAAATTGTTCTGAATTAGAGAACTGAAAGACGGAGAGTGTTTGCAGAGCTATGGTACTTTAGAAATAATCTGTTTACTTTTTTTTCAACGTGATAGTAAAAGGAAATTATTTAGTGACTTCAGCTGAAGTGAATAAGACTAAGAATATATTAATCTATACATACAATGAGTCTTAAGTTTAATTTATAAATTATATACTAGGAATTTATTACGAATTATGAATTTCTAAATTATGAATTCAGTTGTTACATACTACTACAATTTTAAACCTATATTTTTGATCAACTCTAGGGTAATTTGGTGATCAAACCTGGACTGTAGTTTTCAGGTGATGTTTGCTTACCTTTGCAATTTCGGAACAATACTACATAGCCAAGCACTGTTCAACGACATAAAAGATGGTGACAACTCTATAGTAAGTGTTAAATGTAATGTAAGAATATCAATGAGGATAATGAGGGAAATGAATATACAGTGAAACTTCGATAAGGCAGCCAGTAATTTATATATATAGTGATAATATTATTAATAACCTATAATCGCCCTTTCTGAAACTTTCTTTCTCATCTGGTAACCTTTCCGACTCCTTGGCGAGATGCTTTGCCTTTCCATACTAACTTTCTCCGCCAATTTTGGCAACCTCTCTGTGACCTAATTCTATTTTCGCACGCTACGATTTAGACACGAGGCTGATTTCAAGCAAGTAAGATGTGCTGCATTATTCGTAAATAAATCCCTTTGTTCCTGAAGCTGACTTTGTTACTTTCCGGCCATGATGCTTGCAGTATTTTCAGGAGATGACCATTCCGGTTCATCACATGAGTCCGAATATACAGGATAGTGAACCGAATTCGGCGTTTGGATCAAGTTAAAAAGAAATCTACCATAACTGCTTTGTCCACTCCGGTCGCTTTGTCACACCGGAGATTTCGATTTCGAAACATCGTCATCAACGCAGATAAAAATTACGACTGCAAGTGAAGATGCCATTGTTCGACACTTCTAGTTTCGATTCTGGCCTGATCTCGCCATTGTTCGCCACTGACTGCGCCATCTTGTGAAACATCGTTAATTCAACTATCAAGCTCCAGGAAGTGCTTCAAGTTTTTGTGTGTACGCGATATTCAATTAAGAAATACATTTTCAAGAAAACAATTTTCATTCCCTGTGTGTACGCTGAACGCTGCACAGTGGAACTTTGGGAAGCTTTAAAAAGCTAAATTTCGACGCGAAGATCAATGCCAGAGTGTTTTACTCTTTAAAATGTTTATCTTAAGTAAAGTACTATATTTTATATTACAAAAGTTGGTGTAAAACAGGTCAGTTATTGTATTATTATTTTTGCAATTTCCTAGTGTTGTATGATTAAAAGCAAAATGAACATTGCCAAAGTAAATGTCGAAGATGATGATTACGAAATATTTCAGGAGAAAATTACAGATCGATAAAAAAAATTAAATTTAAGTAGTGAATTGATCCTATAAGTCACCAATATGCAAATCATTCAGCTATCCTTAATCTTTCTATTTTAACATTCCTGTCCTATCGCCATCCTAGTTAATTTTGAAGAAACCCCGTGAGTGTAAGTGAAACTCACATATATTTCTTTTTTACTTTTGAAGCTTACTACATTTTATATGAAAAATACTATGTACTAGATAAATATTATTGATATTTATACTGGGGTTTACACTCCCTGTCCTCCCTGTTTCATCGCGCTGTTCAAATGTCCCCTTTGAACAGTTGCCTTTCCCTCTCATGTTTGAGAAACTTGCCTGCCCCTTTTCATTTTGTGCAGTTTGCTCAACTTGAGTTTCAGATTGGAAGCACCTTCCCTTTGGTAAACGCTCACGAGGATGTACTCACAACAGGTCACATACCTCAAATTTATGTTTGTATTGATTTTTTTATTCTTCACAATAATTGAACGTTAGTGTCAATTGTTGGAATTGGTATTTTTGTTCGAATTTTTGTAACATCAGGTACCATACATTTGGTATTGATGTTGAAAGTTGCATTTTGACAGTATTTGGTAAATTTATTCTACTAATTGCTGAGAGAACATTTTAATATTTTTGTTTACCTAATCAAGAGCAAAAATTTAAACTGAAAACCAATGATAAAAATAAAATATAGAAAGTGTTTTGTGTAGAAAAAAATCAATAAGTAATGTGAAACGGACCGTAAACGTCGAAGAACATTATTTTTCTAAGAAATGAATACAACCCGGGAGATCTCCATAACAACTGAACCTTACTACGACAAAAGAATGTGATTGTAATGGTATTAAGACTAATTTATATATTGTAAATAAAATATAGTACTATACCAATAATGATGTAATCTCTGGCCCAGTTACTGGTACATATTCTGAATTTATGATGATTATTATTATCAATTAAAAAAATATATATATGTATATATATATATATATATATATATATATATATATATATATATATATATATATATATATACATACAGGGTGTCCCATAATGATTGGGACAAACTTCAAGCGGAGGTAGGGCATGCCAAAAGTATCCAAAATTGCATAGCAACCCATGGTCGCAAAGGTCATAGGAAAGTGGAATCGGAGGTACAAGAAATGAAGGCCTACAAGACAGAGAGTATCAGAAATATTTATTGTTCATAAATATTACATATACTGTGGTAGATGATACCATTTCAAAAGAAATTCCAAAGGTTACAAAAGACGCTCAAAGTTTCCACCATTAAAAGAGATTCAAGCGTTACAGTCACGGATCATGGATTGGCAGACGCGTTTGAAAACACCTGGATTTCCTTGGACCTGGTTGCCTGGCCCCCACTCTCTCCGGATTTAAGCAGCCTGTATTTTCTTTCTTTGAGGTATACTTAAAGGTTCTGTTTATAAGACACATGTCGAATATGAAATGGATCTGGTTGCAAGAATTGTTTGCGCTTCTGCAGATATCCTAGCAAATCCAGGTGTATTCGAACATGTCCGCCAATCCATGGTCCGTCGCTGTAACGCTTGCATCTCTTGTAATAGTGTAAACTTTGAGCATCTTATGTAACCTTTTTAAATGTTGTTATCTACAACAGCATATGTAATATTTATGAGCAATAAATATTTCTGATAATCTCTCTCTCGTATTCCTTCATTTCTTGTACCTCTGATACCACTTTCCCATGACGTTTGCGACCATGGGTTGCTATGCGATTTTGAATCCTTTAGACATGCCCTACCTCCCCTTAAAGTTTGTACAAATCATTATGGGACACCCTGTATATACACTCAAGAGCCAGAACATTATGACCACCTGTCAATAACGAGTTGGCCCACCTTTGGCGCGCTACACAGCTTCAACCCACCTTGGCATGGATGCCACAAGTCCGTGGTAGATGGCCGGAGACTGATTGTACCAGATGATTAAGCAATGGTCACGCAAATCCGAGATATTGCAAATTGGTGGTCTTATATCTCGGATTGGAACTCTGAGCTGCCGTCCCATGACATCCCAAATGTGTTCTATCGGACTGAGATCCGGTGAGTTAGGCGGCCAGGACATTAACTGGAATTCAGCATCATATTCTTGGAACCACTCCAACACAAATTTAGCCTTGTGACACGGGGTGTTGTCCTGTTGGAACATTCCATTTCCAGCTGGAAAAACAGAGGCCATGTAAGGGTGCAACTGGTCCGCAATGATGTTCAAATACCCTGTAGCATTCATGGTCTGCTCTACCACAACCACGGGTCCCAGAGACGCCCAAGAGAACGTCCCACAAAGCATAATACCGCCACCACCGGCCTGTGTATGAACTACTGTACATTGAGGGAGCAACAGTTCGCCTGGAAGACGGCGTATCCTGACACGGCCATCAGCGTGATGAATGACTAACCGTGATTCATCTGACCAGTCGCGATGTTCCCGGGCCCAGCGCAGGCGCAGTTGGCGATTACGCTTGATCAGGAAAGGCACACGAGTGGGACGTTTGCTGCGTAGCCCCATATCCAACAGTGTCCGCTGAACAGTGTGCTGCGATACTATTCTACTTGGCCCTGCATTGTATTGGGCTGTCAGCTGAGCCACTGTCTGGCTCCGGTTTTGCTTCACCATGCGAGACAGTCTCCGACGACCTTTTTCTTTGATAGCGTGTGGACGTCCAACACCATGACGTCTACTGCTGGTTTCACCGTCATTCATCCACTTTGCATATGTACTAACAACTGTAGGTCGCGAACAACCCACGAGTAGTGCAGTTTCGGAAATACTTGTACCAAGCCTTCGAGCCATTACAATCTGCCCTCTATCAAAGTCGCTTAGATCCGCAGCCTTTCCAATACACACAGAAGTAAGTGAAAGAATGATTCTTCAGAATCTCCAGCAGCAGTTAAATACCACTTCCACCTGATCACGTGCCTTCCACGTCATCCAGGCGAATTCATTGCAAAATGTAGGGGTGGTCATAATGTTTTGGCTCTTGAGTGTATATATATATATATATATACACTGCTGGCCACCCAAATTGCAACACTAAGAAAGACAAGAGATATCACAACAAAATTTATTTTGTAGATAACATGTTGACCAAGTATCAAATGATTAAATTTATAGACTTCTGTGAAGTGTGGTTCCTGCGAAAATCAGTAGCCAGAGCAGCCGCCATTGTTGGAGATCACCGCTGCCACACGCCTCGGCATTGATTCAAAGAGACTTTGGATGAGTTCTTGGGGTACAGCAGACCAAGCAGCTTCCACACGTTGCCAAAGTTGATCTGCTGTGGCAGCTGGAGATGGAATCTGGATCAATCGTAGAGCAACCATGGACCACATGTTTTTTATCGGCGAAAGATCCGGAGAGCGAGGCGGCCAGGAAGCAATTCAATCTATCGATTGACGAAGAACCGTTGGACAATGCGTGCCACGTGTGGTCGCGCATTATCCTGTTGAAATATGGCTGTGGGCAATCCCTGAAGGTAAGGAAGGACAACTGGCTCCAACACCTCGGAGATGTAGCGCTGGCTGTTTAAAGTACCGGAAATGCGTATTAGAGGTGTGCGAGAGTGATATCCAATACCGCCCCATACCATAATACCCGGTGCAGGACCAGTGTAGTGGTGCATAACGCAGCTGTGCAGCATCCTCTCTTCACGGTGTCTCCAGACTCGAATGCGACCATCGTGGTGTTGCAAACAGAAGCGTGACTCGTCAGTAAAGACAATTTCATTCCATTCTGCCGTCCACATCCTTCTGTTATCGCACCAATGGCGGCGGAGACGTCTGTAGTTCTGCGTCAAGGGTAGACAAAGCAATGGACGTCTTGCGGACAGGCCACTCTGCTGTAAACGGCGTCGAATGGTACGCGCAGACACTGGAAGATGCGTTACAGACTGCATGTGCTGTGCTATGGTTCGTGATGTGACTGAGCGATCCGTCACTGCCATGCGCACAATTTGCCTGTCATCACCTGAAGTGGTGCGCTGAGGTGGATGCGATCGAACACACCTGTCCGTCGTACCCTCCTGCATCCAACGATCACATATCCGCATTACAGTTGTTTGGTTTCGTCCAACACGACTACCGATTTCCCTGAAAGATAATCCACAATCTCGAAAGGCCACTATCTTTCCTCTATCGAACTCGGATACTTGATCAAAATATGATCGCTGTTTTCTACGAGGCATAATTGATCGTTTTTTTTGAAAAAACCACAAGAAAAACACAATTGCCGAACTTGAAATCGTCGAAATCTCCAAGCCTTAAATAGCGCTTTGAAGTGGCGCCACAGGCGCGCGTGATGTGCGTCTGCGCTGAAATTCTAATCATTTGCATATCTCACCTCCGCTAATGCATGTTGTAAATTTCATGTTATTTGCACGTTTCCTCCAGGGTGTTGCATTTACAGTGGCCAGCAGTGTATATACTCTCACTTCAAAAAGTTAAGCACGGAGAGGAAAATGTCAATTTCCGTAAGCCAATCTGAATTAAAGAAGCTGAAATTTTCTGCAAAGGTGGAAGGAAGTATGCAAATATGTTAGGTAACAGCTAATCACGGTTTCGCGTCGAGAAATCTGCAAAACAGGCAGAACTATAAGAAGCCGGCATTGTGAAGGGTTACAGTAGTTGCATGTAAGTGCTGATGAAAGGTGTTTAGAATATTTGTTTTCAAGCTAGCGATTTGTTTTCAAGCTAGACGTGTTTCTATGGCTTCCAGAAGAAGAATGGAAGATTCTGAGCGCTATCGGATTGTCGAACGCATTGAAGCAGGACAGTCTATCACAGATGTTGCTCTTTTCTTCAGTATTCATCATTCCGTCATTTCAGGATTATAAAAACAATTCCAAACCAGCCAAACTGTTGTCCAAAGACCTGTAGCTGGTCGTCCAAGGGTTACGAACCCCTTGGAAGATCGATATATTGCTGTTGTAGCCAAACGGAATCGAAGATCGTCCTCCATACGTGTGACATCTATGGTTGCAGCGGCCATTGGTAACACGATACCTGCCACTACTGTTCCTCGAAGGCTACACATGAATGGTCTGTACGCCCGGGTACCACAAGTTTGTGTTAAATTATCCGTCCAATCCAGAGGGTCACGATTAAAGGGGTGCCGCCAGCATATGAATTGGACTGTGTCTGATTGGGGCAACGTTATGTTCACAGATGACTCCAGATTTGCCCTACAACCCGACGATAAGAGTGTAAGGGTCTGATGGGAACAAGGCACACGCAATCGGCCCGAGAACATCACCGAACAACACGCATTCCGTTGTGGAAGCATCATGGTCTGGGAAGGTATTTCATTGGGACATTGCACCGACCTGTACATCTACAGGTTCTGTGACGGCTGTACGGTATCGAGATTAAGTCCTAGACCCACTGTGAAACTGTAAGCTGCAGCAGTTGGTCCTACTTTCGTTTTAATGGACGATAATGCAAATCCCCATAGAGCTGCCATCGTTGAAGACTATCTGGAGAGTGAGGGGATTGCGCGTATGGAGACCTTTGGCGGCGGAGACGTCTGTGGTTCTGCGTCAAGGGTAGACAAAGCAATGGACGTCTTGCGGACAGACCACTCTGCTGTAAACGGCGTCGAATGGTACGCGCAGACACTGGATGATGCGTTACAGACTGCATGTGCTGTGCTATGGTTCGTGATGTGACTGAGCGATCCGTCACTGCCATGCGCACAATTTGCCTGTCATCGCGTGAAGTGGGGCGCTGAGGTGGATGCGATGGAACACGCCGGTCCGTTGTACCCTCCTGCATCCAACGATCACATATCCGCATTACAGTTGTTTGGTTTCGTCCAACACGACTACCGATTTCCCTGAAAGATAATCCACAATCTCGGTAGGCCACTATCCTTCCTCTGTCGAACTCGGATACTTGATCAAAAGATGATCGCTGTTTTCGACGAGGCATAGTTGATCGTTTTTTTTGAAAAAACCACAAGAAAAACACAATTGCCGAACTTGAAATAGTCAAAATCTCCAAGCCTTAAATAGCGTTTGAAGTGGCGCCACAGGCTCACGTGATGTGCGTCTGCGCTGAAATTCTAATCATTTGTATATCTCATCTCCTCTAATGCATGTTGTAAATTTCATGTTATTTGCATGTTTCCTTCAGGGTGTTGCATTACAATAGCCAGCAGTATATATATATATAAATATATATATATATATATATATATATATATATATATATATATATATATTATATATATATATATATATATATATATATATATATAAATAAATACATATAGGAGTCAGGATTCAATATCCAGCAATATCATGTCTACAGGAACATTGACGAATTATCGATAAAGAATGGTAGAATATTCCCTTAACCACAATTCATGACTTGCATAATTCACTTCATTAGTGAATCTAGATGGTATTAAATGCCATAGAGGGTCCAATGCCATAATAATAAAAAATAATTCATTTTTTTCCATTGCTTTGATAACCACCTGTATATTTATTATATATATATATATATATATATATATATATATATATATGTAATAAATTAAATATTAGGCCCTCCATTCTATCATTTAAATTTCCTTTCGTAAATCCAATCCCCAGTAACATTACTTTATCACTTACAAGCCCATAGCAACAAAACTTCCCATAAAGTGCATGTCTTGCATATATACACGTGTATACGTCTGGAGAAAGGCGTGGATTCACATTGCGAGCCCCAGAATTTGCTGACATTTGAAAATAACAGGCACATGTACCTCGCTTCTAGCGTGCAATGTTGAAAGGTGGTATCTTCGCTTCCGAGCATCTGATACGGATGGACGTACTGTTTATCGTTCTAAATAAAACGATTCGACCCGACTGCTTCAAAATTTTAATTCCTTTCAGGGTGAGTCTAGCTCCAGCCATGTAAGTAGGAGCTAGTTTTCTGTTTCAGGTTATATTTTAAGAACGTGTGTAATGGATATATTACATATATATATAATAACATGACTTTATTATATTTAGACATATAAAATCTATGAGTCTGTTGGACATTACAGCAAGACGTATCCTTCTCTAGCTTTAGTCGATACTTTTCATAATCACCTTTAATGCAGATATAAATCGTAATAAGGCTTTTAAGAGCTATAGCAAATTTTTATATCAGCCCCAAAAAATTAATTGTAACTTAATTAAATAATAGTCCGAAATTAAATAATAGTCCGAAAATTTTCATATAAAAGTCCGATACAACTTTTATATGAAATGTAACCTTATAAAATAGGATCGCGATGTATTGGATTAAGAGAGAAAATATTCTTCGTACGCAAAGAATAAAAGACGGCATGGAGCTTTGTTCTCCAAATGAGAATATAAATTATGACATCCTCGGAACCGTTTGAGATAAGGCAAACATTATTTCACATCCTTATGCAAACGCCGGAAATATTTACAGATTCAGTTCTGCTGACATGATAACTGGAGAGTGTAATCAAGCCTTAAATTAGTACTCTCATTTTTCAGTCCTTTTATGAGGGTATGATTTCGTATTTGTTCAGTTCAGGGATTCCAAAATAGCTACTCTTTTATACATACATACATACATATATATATATATATATATATATATATATATATATATATATATATATATATATATATATATATATATATATATATATATATATATATATATATATATATATATGTATATATATATATATATATATATATATATATATATATATATATATACCGGGGGTCCCCAAAATAACCGATGATTTGAAAGATCAATTAAAGAAAAACGGGAGGCGATAGAAATGTGCGGTTTGCTGCATTCTGCTTAGGTAACAAGGGAATTTATTCTCACCAATTTTCAAAATTAGTTACAAAGTTCATCAAAAGATGGCGCTGCTGACTGGGGAAAAACTATAAAACAATGTTTTCAAAGCAAGAGGCATACGCAAGTGGCATGGATTGGCCTCCCTATTATCCAGATTTGACGCAATGCGATTTTATCTCTGGAGGTACTTGAAAGACCAGGTGTATCGTCACAATCCACAAACTGTAGATGAACTGGAACAATACATCTCTTCTGCTTGTCAGATCATTCAAACTGAAATGTTTTCACGGGCGTCTGCGAATTTTGACCTCAGGCTGCGCCACGGTGTTGCTGTAAACGGTGGTTATTTAGAAAACATTGTTTTATAGTTTTTCCTAGTCAGCAGCACCATATGTTGACGAATTTTGTAACTAATTTTGAAAATTGGTGAGAATAAATTTCCTGGTTACTTAAGCAGAATGCAGCAAACCGCACATTTCTATCTCCCTCCATTTTTTTCTTTAATTGTTTTTTCAAATCGTCGGTTATTTTTGGGACACCCGGTATATATATACTCTTAGAATACATACCCTTAGAGTAAATTTTAAAAATAACCTAAGAAGTACTGTGCCTGGGAAATCTAACAAATAACAAAGCATATTTAACTGTAGTCAATAAGCTATATACTCATAAATGTTCCATTTATATGTATTTACTAAACATAGAAATCGAAATTATTTATCATAGAAAAAGTGCTTAGCGTTGCAAAAGGATAAAATAAAGTTTCATATGCTAACAATGGTCTATGTCAAACGGAAATACATTTAGATAAATTTTCTGATTCTTCGTCGGTCATTATGTTAACGCCTATCCTAATGTATTATGCAAATATTTCAAGTTATTTTCAGATTTTTTGGACACTTTCTTTACCATTAGTGTAATGGAGCAATGTAGAAAATGTTCTTTTATGAGTCATATCAAAATTAATTTAAAGCAAGTGATTCATATATATTTTAACTACGTCAGGAATGATGGAAATTCTTTTAAAGTATTAATAAATTGTTATATATACTACGATAGATAATATTTTATTTCTAATAAAACGAATTGAAGTTCTGATAAAACAAATGGGTATCACGCATAGAAGTAAAGAGAATTTGTAATGATATCACCCCGTGGCAACCGTTTTTAGCATAGTTGGCCAACAGTTGAATTTGGTCGTTGATGTTATGTTGAAACAACGGTTGGCTGTTAGTTGGACCAACCGATGGGAGAGCAATGCGACTCTTATTTGCAGTTGGGACAACCACATTTTATAATTGATGGCCCAGCATGAACATTTTGCAGTTGGCCCTTATTTGTTTCTGGAAGTTCTGCCACCGTTACCATTCCCCAAAGGATGTAAAGAAAATTTGCTTTTGGGCCAACGATGGGTGTACAAACACACACACACACACACACACACACACATATATATATATATATATATATATATATATATATATATATATATATATATATATATATAATCTGATTGAAAACTTTTATACTTAAATCTGTCCAATACCTAAATCTGTCCAATGCTTTAAACGTGTTTTAAAAACCATTGTACAGACTTGGGTACTTCTTACATTGAAAATAATATTTTTTTAAGACAGACATAAGCATACAAAGTCATCTTGGAGAAAACTGGCTTATGCACTTTTTGTACCAAGCCACAAATATACATCTCATTGGTCTGGATTGGTTTGGAGCGCTACGGTCAACTTTTTGCTACTCGAGTACTAATTATTCCGGCATCTACAGTTTAATGCCGATTTCAAACTGCTACACACATTGATGACAACAGTGGGACTCGAACCAGCAGGATCTGGACCTGGATTAAATACATCTTATAAAATTATACATTATATATGTCATGATATACACATCTCATAAAATTATACATTGTATGTATCATGATTTATACTCATAATATTTTACATCTGATGTAGCATCATATATGCATCTCCTAATATTATACCTTAGATGTATCATGATATATACATCTCATAATATTATATATTAGATGTATCATGATATATACATCTCCTAATATTATACATTAGATGTAGCGTGATATATGCATCTAATATTATACATTAGATGTATCATGATATATAATCTCATAATATTATACATAAGATGTAGCGGGATATATGCATCTCCTAATATTATACATTAGATGTAGCATTATATATGCATCTCCTAATATTATACATCCCATAATATTATACATTAGATGTATCATGATATATACATCTCATAATATTATACATAAGATGTAGCCTGATATATGAATCTAATATTATACATTAGATGTATCATGATATATACATCTCATAATAATATAAACTGTAAGCTGATATTTATATCTAATATTTTATTCGTTATTCCAACTGACAACCCTTATTTCAACCATCCTGAAATCTTAGTGAAACAAACATCTGAAATTTGCTTTTTAGACAAGGTATAGTTCCTCGTGATAAAGGTACCTTAGTGTAAGATATTGGTTCTTAACTACTGGTCCAGGAAAATCCAAGAAGTGGTCTACGAAGTTAGCAGTGAAAAAAAAATGGTTTCATCGTGTTACCGGGGTTGATGTATTTAACAGAGAACCTTGGTAGTATCAAGTCCATTTGTTGGGCATAGTATATGTCAGAGGTGGGGAACGCGAGGCGTTAAGGCCTCGTGCGGCCTCCGTGATCTTCTTGTGTGGCCTTCAAATTATTTTAGGAATTGTTTCTATGTCAGTTATTTATAATTTAATACTATTATTTTTCTATTGTATTTCTTTATAATGTTAAAATTATTTAAAAATACTTCTACTTTATTATTTTTATTTGAAGTGGTATTTAAATATGTAGTTGTTTATTAAAATTTAAAAATCTGGATATATATATTTGCTTACATAAATAAACTATCAACAGTGAAATATAATAAATTACAGTGGTATCTATGAATCTTATAATTTTATAAAAAAATTAATAATTAATGATTAATGTTATAAAAAGTTTTTACCCTTATGTGAATACAAAAATATTTTATATTGTAACTTTTGAAGTCAAATAGTAAATAAATAAGGACTTAATTTTTTGTTGTTATTTTTTTATATAATTCACCAAATTGTTAAAACTATACCTAACTATAATAATTTCATAAAAGTCGCATTTATAGGTACATCAACTTATGCGGCCTCTTTTATTTCACCATAATTTACATGTGGCCTCTAATGGTAAAAAGGTTCCTCACCTCTGGTATATGTTATATATGTCTCCAATCTGATTCAAAGATTTTATACTTCTGTCTGTATGAAACATCATATATACATCTCATAATATTATATACTCTAAACTAATATTTGCATCTAATTGTTTTCATTATTTCTACTGAACTGAAAATAATCCATTAACCCCCCTGAAAACTTCGTGAAACAAACATCGGAAATTTTCTTTTTCGACAAGGTACAGTACCTTGTGATAAAGGTACCTTAGTTTAAGACATTGGTTCTTAACTTGAGGTCCAGGATAACTCAAGAAGTGGTACGCAAATCTAGCAGTAATTAAACAAAATTGGTTCCATCGTTCTACCGGGGTTGATTTATTTTACAGATGTATTTAATAGACAACGTTGGTAGTACAAAGTCCATTTGTTGGGGGATAGAATTTGTTGATAATGTATCAGATATTGCAGTCAGCCAAATAATACAAGAATGTTTGAGATTATCAAATTACGTTTGTTTTCATATTTAGATCGTAACCAAAATGTTTCACATCGAAAGGGAAGATGACATTCTTTCTCGGAGAAAGATGTGAAAGCAAACAAATAAAGAATTTATAACAAAAAGAAATGAAAAGAAACAAATGATGTGTCAGATTTCCTGGTAGCAAATATGGCTGGAAAAATGTCGCTTAATATAATGGTACAGAGATGGTGCTTATGAGAGACTTAAATCATCTTTACGGCGTATAGGATATCTTGTTATGCTTTGCTTCAGAATTATCTCAACGTTATTCACGCTGAACTGTTATTGAGACGTCATTGTTATTGAATTGTTTTCGGCAGTTTGCAGTTTTCCTCAACAACTCACTTGCAAAATAATATCCAGCTTGTTTCGAAATAAAAGCGTTTATTTTAAAATATTGATAATATTATTCATAGATTTACATTTTCTATATAAATATTAGATGTCATTTAAATTAACGGGCAGTCATTAAAGGAAATCCCCAAAACCCCAAAATTAATCTCCAGAGCTAAATGAAGAGTCACTTAGAGCCTCTTCTTCAGAAACTGAGTCTTCGTATAAGAAATCCTCAAAAACGAATACACGATTTCATCAACTTTCGCCTACTCGAATAAAGACCAGCAGCTTCTTGTTGAAATGTGACCACGAATGTACACATTGGATAAATCGTAACTTTAGATGTCGGTGGATTTGAACTCTATTTTAGTGGAACGATCCCTCTTTCAGTAACGAAGCAGAAAATAGATCACGTGAACATTTTTTACAGAACAGAAAGAAATTATGGAAACCATTTTTTCGAAACCATTTTTTCACCCTCAAAAAATGAAATAGAATACTTATACATATACATATATTTTAAATGGTCTAAAGGTAGTCTTATGGTAGCGCGCTGGTTTTCAGTGCTGACGGTGCTCGGATCGAATCACGACAAGCACCATTAAATAGCTCCGTGTTAACACCACATATAGGCACGTTAAATCCGTAGACTGGAAAGTCCCTCTATGAGGTCAGAGAGAGAGAGAAAGGGAGAGGGATATATATATATATATATATATATATATATATATATATATATATATATATATATATATATATATATATATATATATATGTATACATATATATATATATGTATATATATATATATATATATATATATATATATATATATATATATATATATATATATATATATATATATATGTATATATATATATATATATATATATATATATATATATATATATATATATATATATATATATATATACAGAGGCTGTTCAAACATTTTTTGGACGATGTATATTGTATTCACAAAACTAAATTAC